>JAAALK010000289.1:85435603-85535143 GCA_019279435.1 Zizania palustris
AAAATAAGTTCAATTTGAAACTACAAGACATGAAATAATTCACCAAAATTTATAGAAAAAACATATTCATGTTTTGACTCTATAATTAGTTATTATCCAGTAATTTAAAACCATCATAAAAATGTAGGTTTCCACAACACTCGATCGACAACTTGTATTTTTATAGTTTTTTAATCCTCAAAAAATAAAATAAAGTCTAAAAAAGATGAGACTTGTCATGTTGTTATGATATGATCGATCCATAGATGTTGTCATAAAAAATAAAATTGTTTTGATAAAATAATCATGTAGGGCGTAAAGAAACCTATGATTCTCCGAGGATGAATTAGGGTTTAGAGATGAAATGATTCAGGTTTGAAAGCAAAACCTATAGTTGATTCTTCCTTTGAACTTGAAACTTTTTGTACAATAAAAATACAACACCAATATTCTAATTGCAAAAATTGGTATTTTTCATTAACAGAAATTTGTATTTAAATGCAAAAAAGTCCACGTAGAGGTAGGGATTATCTATCATACACTGCACACATTGCCGAGAAATACTTTGTAGCGCAGTGGTGCGGGGGGTGCTTGGTGGCATGCGGTTTGAGGTTCGAACCTTGCTGCCGACAGGCGGTTGGAGGTTCGAACCTTGCTGCTGGCGCCAATTCAACATTTTTTTCTGTTTTGTACTTTTTTAAATTTTCAGCACTTTTTTATTGATGTTTAAATCCTCGTTGAACTTTTTTTAACAATAAAAATACATCATAACTTATCAAATTTAAAAAGTTGGTATTTTTTCTGCCTCAGTGTACGTCACTCGACTTAGTGGTGGCGGGCTGATGACATCATGCGGACAGCCACTACTAAAAGGATTAGCAGTGGCGGGTTGTTGACGTCAGCATGCCCGTCACTACTAATATGGGTAGTAGGGATTATCTAGCATACGCTGCCTACAATGTCGAGAAACACTTCGTAGCGCAGTGGTGCGGGGGCTCACTTGGTGAGGAGCCATGCTGAATAGCGTGGGCCTCATGGCTCTAGAAGTGATGAGTCATTGTCAACGATAGTCAACAAGGACTGAAGAAGAAAGGAGATCTGCTGTTTCATGGGCCGCGTGTGACTCAGGTACACGGGCAGCGAGCGACTGTCGGGCAGAGGAGGCTGCGAAGTCGGGCTGGCCCAATCCGGGTGCATGGGCCAGAAGCAGTAGAAGACCCACTAGGCTGTTGACCAGGACTGACTCAGGTACACGGGCGGTGAGCGATTGCCGGGCTGAGAGAGCTGCGGAGTCGGGCCGGCCCAATCCGGGTACCTGGTGCAAAGCTGGTGGAGGCTTTGTCAGTTTCGGCGTAAAACTGACAACCGTTGATTCTGTATCCGACTGTCCAGAAGAGTAGCTTCCGGATATGTCATCTGTTACTCTAGGCCCACAGTCAGTCAGTTGTGTCTGTAAAAATACCTAGGGCAGTAGAGTCTTTTTCTGTATTTTTGAGTCTGTAAACCCTAAGGGGCTGGTAGAATATTCCTAGTATTGGGCTGCCTATAAATAGCACCCCAATCCCTAGGGTTTGGACTACCCCTTTGTGCTGAAATCAAATCCATCTTTTTGGGTTACTTTGTCTCCTCTCTCCTGTGTGCGCCGCCAGGGCTTTCCTCTCCCTGTTCTTGCATTCTTTTGGCTCAAATCTTTTGGATGCATTTAGTCTTTGAACTCTGGTGAATTTATTGCTCGCGTTTTGGTTGGTTTGGGGAGTTATTGCTTTCCTACGGGCTGTTGAATTTATTCTTGAAGAGAAGCTTCTTCGGCTGGGTGTGTTCTTCACGGTGGTAGTACTAGTTCTTGCTGTTGCAAGTAGTACTGCTCTACTGTAGCTACAGTGTTCGGCTGCAGCTTTTCACCTTCTATCGCCCAGCTTTTTGATCGAAGCTGACAGTCACTTTTGCCTTTTCCTGGAGTGTCTGGCGAAGCTCGGTTCCGTGCGAAGCCCCTCAACTCTGTGAGTCAGGCTCCGATCGAACCTCTTTAAAGGCTTTGCTCAGACTTCGAACGTCGGTTTTTGAGTCTGAGTTGCTAGATTCGAAGTTCTTCCTGTATGGACAGCATTGCATACTTCGAACTAGCATACTCCGAATCTATTTGTTCGAAGTGCACACTTCATTAGGCTTCGAAGTTGGGTTCGAAGTTTGTTCTGATAGACTTCGCTTGGATTTATTTATGACGTGTTTGCCTTTGATTCTCCTCCCGAGGTTTTCCCTATTCGAAGATAGAGTGTAGGCTTCGGACTTGTTTCTCTGTCACGTGACAGACTTCGCTCATACGTTCGAAGGTTGTCTGTTTGTAAGTTCGAAGCTTTGTGTTCGAAGTTTCTTCTTCGAAGGTTTAGCTTCGAGGCTTTCGGTTCGAAGTACTTACGAAGTCCTGTCTTCGAAGTGCATACTTCGAAGCAGGCTCCGGCACTGTTGTACTTCGCTCCGAAGCTCGTGAGTCGAAGCTGTGTGCGAAGACTTGTCTTCGAAGTGCATACTTCGAACCAAGCTCCGGCGCTGCTTTACTTCGCTCCGAAGCACACTCCGCTTTTTCTACTTCGAACTAGGCTAGTCAGCGACACCTTCGGCATTTCGGACAGACTCCGTCACCAACCTCCGAAGCGGACTTCGACGTGCGAAGGGGGCTTCGACAAGTCCCGAACAGGAGACAACTTTGGACAGTAACTTCTCATTTCACTTTATACATACTTAGATCATTTCATTGAGAAGTTTAGGCATGTTATAATTAGTTCATCTTCCTAGATTGCACTACTTTAGTTTTACACTGTTTATCATCAGATGCTTCTAGGTAGAAACCTTTAGACTTAGGCCTTCTATTTATTTTCTGCTGTGTAATATTTCTGAGGTGCGTTGGGTATTGGGAACAGGCCATTGATTCGAAAGAATTTTTAAGGCGCCCATTCACCCCCCCTCTGGTCGCTACTTTCGGTCCTACAAGTGGTATCAGAGCGAGGTTAGGTTTTTTCCATACTTTAACCGGTTCTAAATCCCAGTAGTGACTATGACGTCTCCAGGCAAGGTCCCGTCCTTGGAAGCCTATGGCTATAATTATTGGAAGACTCGCATGCGAGCCTATCTCATGAGCCAGGGTTCGGACATATGGGACATTTGCGTTCACACCACATTTGTCATTCTGCCAGTTACTGAGCAAGGTACCGCTGGTATCATTGCTCAGCATCTGAGCAACAGTAAGGCTGTGAACATTTTATTTTCTGGCTTAGGTCCCACTGAATTTGAGCGAGTGAGTCATCTCTCCACTGCGAGAGAGATCTGGGCTACCCTCAAGGCACACCATGAGGGAACAGCACAGGTCAAGGCTCGGCTCTATCAGACCTACCGGCGTGAATATGAGAATTTCACACAGAAGCCGGGTGAATCTGTTGAAGCCTTGTTTGGTCGCTTTCAGTCGATCATTAACAAGCTTCGGGACAACAAGGCTGAGGGTTCTCAGTTAGTCTCAGATCATGAGCAGGCGCTCAAGGTTCTTCATACCTTGGACCCAAAGATCTGGGAGATCAAGGTATCATCTATCGTTGAGAGTACTTCATACGATACCTTGACCATTTCTGAGCTTTTTAGCAAGTTAAAGGCCACTGAGGTAGATATCCAGTTGAGATCAAGTCTCACTGGTTCTGGATCAAAATCCCTGGCCCTTGCTGCACCTTCAGTTGATCCCTCTGCTGTGAGCTGTGCTGGGTTCTCTTTGATGTCTATCACTGAGGACCAGCTTGAGTTGTTGGGAGATGATGATCTGTGTCTATTTAACAATCGGGTGCGTCGTGTCTACGATAAAAGAATGTTCAAAAGACACGGCACAAAATCCGGATGCTTTGAATGTGGTGATCCAGGACACTTTATCGCCGACTGCCCCAAGCGCAGTGGATTCAAGAAGGGCACCGGCAGCAGCTTCCACGACTCCGGCAAGCATGAGAGCCCCTCCTTCAACAAGGGCAAGCCGAAGACCCCGGTTCTTCAAGAAGGCCCTGAAGGACTACCGGCGAGAGAACAAGAAGCGCGACAAGGCCTTCTTCGCCGAGATGGAGAAGAGCTACTCCAAGAGATCCACGTCTTCTTCCTCTTCATCGAGCTCAAGTGATGAGGAGATCACCATCAAGAAGGGGAAGGACAAGGATGATCCGGCGGGCCTCTGCTTCATGGCCTTCGGAGACAAGCCGAAGAGCCGCTCACACCAGCGCCGAAGATCCCGCAAGAGCTTCTGTTCCATGGCTCTTGGGGATAGAGAAGAAAAGAGCTCCTCCGACGACTCCAACGACGACGATAGCAAGGTATCGTCTTATGAGCGTGAAATTGTAGATTTACTTGAGAGCAATCGTCAGGAGTTGAAGTATCGGGAGAAACTGCTTAGGGGGGCTAAGAAAAGGATAGACGAGTTAGAGAGTGAGCTTGCCGTGGCCAACGGTAGGATTGAGAGTCTATCCTCTTCCCCTTGCTTGGGTGATAGCAGTGAGTGCCCGAAGTGTGAGGTGCTTCTGTGTGACCTGTCGACTTTGAAGTCCAGGTACACAGAAAGGGTTGATGAGAGAGACGCATTGGCCACTGAGCTTGAAAGCGCTCAGCAGGAGCTGAAAGATGCTCACGCCACTGTCGTCGCACCCTGTGTTGATTGCCCATCTCATCTAGCTGCCTTAGCTGAGCTGAAATCCAAGGGTAATGAACATTTGGGTGATTTAGAGAGGTTGAGAGCTGAGCTTGCGCAGACTAGGCTAGAGCTTGAGACATTGTCAGTTCTACCCACTATCTGTGAGAACTGCCTGTCTCTTAGAATGGAGCTAATTAAGCTAAAAGCCGGGAAGTCTGTCCAAGTAGAGAATGAGTGTGAGACCTGCTTGTCTCAGGTGGAGGTTCTAGCTTCCTTGAGAGAGGAGCTAGCAGATTCTCAGAATGAGAACTTTTACCTCCGTTCTATCCTGAGTTGGATCAGTGCCAGAGAGCCCCAGCTTGGCATGATGATCCAGCAGTTCAAGAGGAAGGATGGTTTTGGAGTAGGTTACACCTACACCAAGGCTGACTTTGAGAGTGCCCTCAGCCGGCCAGTGGAGTGGAGTAAAATGACTCCAGAGCAGAGGTATCCCAAGACTCACTCCACTGAGACCTCTCAGGCTTGTCAGCCCAAGGATGGAGTGATCCATGAACCACCCAAAGCTCCACCCAAGAAGCCTATCTGGGTCCCTAAGCCCAAACACCTCCACTCTTCTCTAGACTCTCTTCCTGGACCCTCTCAGCCCAAGAAGACCACACCAAACACTACCAAGCCCAAGAACCCAAGCCTCAACCACATCCCAAGAAGCCTACCTATCATTGTGAGTATTGTCAGAGAGACGGGCATCTTGCGGAGTTTTGCTTCAGGAGGAAGCGGGTTGAGAGAGCAGAGAGGGCTCGTAGTGATCAGGTGCAGTTCTACCAGCAGGGTGGTAGACTGCAGGTTCCTCGGCGTGGGGAGAGGCTGGAGGCCAGGCCGCGTCGTGATGGTGGTGGTAGAGGAGACGGCTTTCTTGCCCGTGCTCCAGGTGGTGGTGTTCGTTCCGGCAGAGTTCCGGACCGTGTTGGCTACGGTTCTGGACCTCGTGGCCGCAGAGTTAGGAAGAACCGTGGACCGCGCTTTGAGCCGCGTTTTGGTCCAAACTCTTTTGATGGTTTTCGCTTTCCATCTTTTAAGCAGATGGCTCGACACTGGTTTAGCTCTTTTGCTAAACCTGGTGCCGGACCATTTGCTCCCACTTACAGACATTGATTGTGCAGGACCGGGGACTGGAGGATGTTTGGATCATGGACTCAGGATGCTCTCGCCACATGACGGGACATCGCAGATGGTTCTCCAGTCTCATTCCCCCGAGCTCCAAAGAATATATCACGTTCGGGAACAGCGGTCAAGGGAAAGTAAGTGGCATAGGCTCAATCAGCATCTCAGACCATTTCTCTTTAAAGAATGTTGCTTTGGTTAAAAATCTGAACTTTAATTTAATCTCTGTTTCGCAACTTCTTGAGGATGGTTTGGAAGTGCGTTTTAAGAAGGGCAATTCTTCTGTGGTTGATTCTAGAGGGTCTTTGGTTTGTCAGATTTTACCCTTCGGTAAAGTTTTTCGAATTGACTTCTCTAGTTCTTTTGGCCCTTCTCGCTGTTTGATTGCTGGATCTTCTTCTGAGCTCTGGAAGTGGCATAGGAGGTTAGGTCATTTGAGTTTTGATCTGCTAGTCAGGTTAAGCTCTATGGACCTCATCCGAGGATTGCCCAAGCTTAAAATGGAGAAGGATCTAGTTTGTCATCCCTGTCGTCATGGGAAAATGGTTGCCGCTTCTCACTCACCTGTGACTCAGGTGATGACTACGTATCCAGGCGAGCTTTTACATTTGGACACTGTAGGTCCAGCTCGGGTACGCTCAGTCGGTGGGAAGTGGTATGCACTTGTGATTGTTGACGATTTTTCTCGTTTCTCGTGGGTTTTCTTTTTGGAGTCTAAGGATGAAACTTTTCAATTTGTCCATGACCTGATTTTGAAGCTGAAGAATGAGAACAATGGTCGGATGCGAGCAATTCGCTCTGACAACGGCTCTGAGTTCAAGAACTCTCAGTTCGTCAGCTTCTGTGGTGATCAGGGTCTGGACCATCAGTTTTCTTCTCCTTATACTCCCCCACAGAACGGCGTTGTGGAACGAAAGAACCGCACGCTAGTTGAGATGGCCAGGACGATGCTCGATGAGCACAGGACTCCTAGGCGTTTTTGGGCTGAAGCCATGAACACGGCTTGCTATCTGGCCAACCGCATTTTTCTTCGAGCTTACATTGGTAAGACATCATATGAGTTGCGGTTTGGCAGACAGCCCAAGGTTAGCCACTTGCGAGCGTTTGGCTGCAAGTGCTTTGTGCTCAAGAAGGGAGGGCATTTGGACAAGTTTGAGTCTCGTTGCTGGGATGGTATTTTTCTTGGTTATGCATTGCATTCTCGAGGCTTCCGTGTTTGGAACCTCGAATCCCAGCTGCTTGTCGAGACGTGTGAGGTTTCTTTTGATGAGTCCTTGCCTTCTTTGACTCCTTCTTTTGAGCTTTCTGGTGATGATGAGCTCGGAGAGTCCATCTTCGAGGAAGATGAGGATACTCCAGCTGCTGTTGAGGGCGGGCCTTCTGCATCCCCCGCAGAGCCCACACCCTCTGTGACTTCGACTGATGATGAAGGCGGGCCTCTGATCACTTCTTCCACGTCGATCGAGCCCCTTCAGTCGAGTCCAGAGGTGCCAGCTGCTGACTCCGGTGAGGTGACTTCAGATCACCAGGGAACCCGAGCAGTTCAGCGTGACCACCCCTCAGAGCTCATCATTGGTGATTTGACTGAGAGGACTTTGCGTTCTTCTGCCTCTCTCGCTGTGTTTGCTGAATCTGCATTTGTTGCATTTTTTGAGCCCAGAGACATTTCTCATGCTCTTTCTGATTCTAATTGGATTAATGCTATGCAAGAAGAGCTTGAGAATTTTGTCCGCAATCGGGTTTGGACACTAGTTGAGCCGCCACCAGGATGCAACCCCATAGGCACCAAGTGGGTATTCAAGAACAAACAAGGTGAAGATGGGGTTGTGGTGCGCAACAAGGCTCGACTAGTTGCCCAGGGTTATTGCCAGAAGGAAGGTATTGACTTCGAAGAAACCTTCGCTCCTGTTGCCCGTCTTGAGTCCATTCGTATTCTTCTAGCTTTTGCCATTTCGAAGGGTTTCAAGCTTTTTCAAATGGACGTTAAGAGTGCTTTTCTGAACGGGTTCATAGAGGAGGAGGTTTATGTTAGGCAACCCCCCGGCTTTGAGAACCCTAAGTTTCCTCGACATGTTTTTAAGTTGCATAAGGCTTTATACGGGTTGAAGCAAGCCCCCAGGGCTTGGTATGACCGGTTAAAGCAGTTTTTGTTGGGGAAGGGCTTTGTGATGGGTTCTGTGGACAAAACTCTTTTCTTGCTCAGAAATGCTTCAGATTTTTTAGTTGCCCAGATTTACGTGGACGATATTATCTTTGGCGGTACTACTGATTCTCTTGTGTCCAAGTTTTCTGAGCAGATGCACAGTGAGTTTGAGATGAGCCTCATGGGTGAGCTCAAGTACTTTTTAGGGCTCCAGATCAAGCAGACCAAGGACGGCACCTTCATCCACCAAGGTAAGTATACTCGTGACATGCTTAAGAAATTTGACTTTGGTGGTGAATTGAAGCCGCAGATGACACCGATGGGTACTTCTGGGGGTCTGGACAAGGACGAGAGCGGTGTCAAGGTCAATGAAAGGGAATTTCGAGGGATGATTGGTTCGCTGTTGTACTTAACGGCAACAAGACCAGACATTCAATTCGCCGTGGGACTTTGCGCGCGTTTTCAGTCTTCACCACGCGCGTCTCACCGGCAGGCTGTCAAGCGCATTTTCAGGTATCTCACCTATGCGCCTGATCTTGGTCTTTATTATTCAGCATCATCATCTCTTGATTTATCTGGCTTTTCGGACGCTGACTTTGGTGGGTGCCGGTTGGATCGCAAGTCGACTTCCGGTACTTGCCAGTTTCTTGGTTCTTCCCTTGTATCTTGGTCTTCTCGAAAGCAATCTGGAGTTGCTCTTTCGACCACAGAGGCTGAGTACGTAGCTGCTGCTAGCTGCTGCTCACAGATGGTTTGGATGATTTCCACCCTTCGAGACTTTGGGTTGCTCTTTCCTACCAGAGTTCCATTGTTTTGCGACAGCACTAGTGCTATTAGTGTAGGGAAAAACCCATGTCTCCATTCAAAAACCAAACATATTGATGTGCGCTTTCACTTTTTGCGGGATCAATATGAGAAAGGTGTCATTGACCTTGTTCATGTTGATACCCATCATCAGTTGGCTGACATTTTCACCAAACCCCTAGATCAGTCTACTTTTGAGCGTTTACGAGGGGATTTGGGTGTTGTGTATCCTTTCTAGGATATTTTGCGTCAGTTTTTCTTTCTTCTTTACTCTTTTCTTGAGTCTTTTTGTGTGTGTTCATATCATACATATTCACATATCACACTTTTGAGCCTGCTTCTGTTATATGATTAAACTGCTTTACTTATTCTAGCTGGTACATGCTTTTGATTACTCGTCGATGATCATGCTTTGTTTCAGTTCATTTGATATGTCTGATATCTGTCATATGCATGGCTTTTACGCTTTCAACTTGAAAATGATCACCATTGCTTCTGGTAACTAGCATGTGTAGGCTGAATGCTTTTGCTATTTGTTACATGCCTTGTAGCTAGTTCATCACATAGATGCAGATATGCAACTTGGACATCTTTATGCTTTAACATGAAAAATGTGCTATAAAAATGATAAAAATCAAAAATGAATGAAAAATTCCATGCCTTTTGTGTTTAAGTTGAAAAGATTCAAGTGGGTTTGCTTTGTCGCACTATATTGTTCTGGACTGCTTACCATAGCACTTTGGTATGAACTAGGACAGTGTAGTGTATGCCAAGACCAATGTCTTAAGCTTCTGATGGCCCAGTTCTGGCCTAGGCTTGACTTGGTCGGTTAGCATAAGGTTTGACATGCAAATAACCCTTGGCAGAAATGACAAAGGAAATGAAAAAGCCTGAACTTTAAAGGGATAACAAGTTTGCTGAAGCACTTTGTTTTGAACAATGCTTACCTTGGTAGATATCAGTTAGCTTCTGCATCTCATGCTTTACCTTGCTCGTTTACTAGACAATGTGGTGATGCTTTTGTTTGCAAAAACTGAAAAATGCGTGCTAAATGACTCTCTTTAGATATCATCTCTTGCACTGATCATGCCATGTGTCTTAGACAGTATCTCTTTTGCTATACCTGTTAGATATTGTATTTGCAGTCAATCATATCTGAGAAGCATGCTTTCTTCACTCCACCTGCACCCCAGTTGCATTCACTGCATATTTTGAGGGGGAGTTGCTTTTCAGGGGGAGTCTGTGTCTCTTTTTGAGTGCTTGATGAGTTCACTTGTCAACAAGGGGGAGAAAATTGGGATCAGAGTTTAAGGGGAAGTTCTTACTCTATTGATATCCTTGTTGTTCTGAAATCGCACTCAGTTTGAGCTTTTGTGTTTTGGTTAACCATAATGACCGTTTCTTGCTTTTTGTTTGGCTTTTGGTCATTAAGGTTAAACTTTTACCTTATTTTTTCTTCTTCTTTGTTTCCTTGTGTTTTGTTTTCGTGTTTCCACATTTGTTCACAGGTTCTGAAGAGCTGAAAATTGAGGAGTGTTGACAATGCACTCATCAAGGGGGAGATTGAGGAGCCATGCTGAATAGCGTGGGCCTCATGGCTCTAGAAGTGATGAGTCATTGTCAACGATAGTCAACAAGGACTGAAGAAGAAAGGAGATCTGCTGTTTCATGGGCCGCGTGTGACTCAGGTACACGGGCAGCGAGCGACTGTCGGGCAGAGGAGGCTGCGAAGTCGGGCTGGCCCAATCCGGGTGCATGGGCCAGAAGCAGTAGAAGACCCACTAGGCTGTTGACCAGGACTGACTCAGGTACACGGGCGGTGAGCGATTGCCGGGCTGAGAGAGCTGCGGAGTCGGGCCGGCCCAATCCGGGTACCTGGTGCAAAGCTGGTGGAGGCTTTGTCAGTTTCGGCGTAAAACTGACAACCGTTGATTCTGTATCCGACTGTCCAGAAGAGTAGCTTCCGGATATGTCATCTGTTACTCTAGGCCCACAGTCAGTCAGTTGTGTCTGTAAAAATACCTAAGGGCAGTAGAGTCTTTTTCTGTATTTTTGAGTCTGTAAAACCCTAAGGGGCTGGTAGAATATTCCTAGTATTGGGCTGCCTATAAATAGCACCCCAATCCCTAGGGTTTGGACTACCCCTTTGTGCTGAAATCAAATCCATCTTTTTGGGTTACTTTGTCTCCTCTCTCCTGTGTGCGCCGCCAGGGCTTTCCTCTCCCTGTTCTTGCATTCTTTTGGCTCAAATCTTTTGGATGCATTTAGTCTTTGAACTCTGGTGAATTTATTGCTCGCGTTTTGGTTGGTTTGGGGAGTTATTGCTTTCCTACGGGCTGTTGAATTTATTCTTGAAGAGAAGCTTCTTCGGCTGGGTGTGTTCTTCACGGTGGTAGTACTAGTTCTTGCTGTTGCAAGTAGTACTGCTCTACTGTAGCTACAGTGTTCGGCTGCAGCTTTTCACCTTCTATCGCCCAGCTTTTTGATCGAAGCTGACAGTCACTTTTGCCTTTTCCTGGAGTGTCTGGCGAAGCTCGGTTCCGTGCGAAGCCCCTCAACTCTGTGAGTCAGGCTCCGATCGAACCTCTTTAAAGGCTTTGCTCAGACTTCGAACGTCGGTTTTTGAGTCTGAGTTGCTAGATTCGAAGTTCTTCCTGTATGGACAGCATTGCATACTTCGAACTAGCATACTCCGAATCTATTTGTTCGAAGTGCACACTTCATTAGGCTTCGAAGTTGGGTTCGAAGTTTGTTCTGATAGACTTCGCTTGGATTTATTTATGACGTGTCTGCCTTTGATTCTCCTCCCGAGGTTTTCCCTATTCGAAGATAGAGTGTAGGCTTCGGACTTGTTTCTCTGTCACGTGACAGACTTCGCTCATACGTTCGAAGGTTGTCTGTTTGTAAGTTCGAAGCTTTGTGTTCGAAGTTTCTTCTTCGAAGGTTTAGCTTCGAGGCTTTCGGTTCGAAGTACTTACGAAGTCCTGTCTTCGAAGTGCATACTTCGAAGCAGGCTCCGGCACTGTTGTACTTCGCTCCGAAGCTCGTGAGTCGAAGCTGTGTGCGAAGACTTGTCTTCGAAGTGCATACTTCGAACCAAGCTCCGGCGCTGCTTTACTTCGCTCCGAAGCACACTCCGCTTTTTCTACTTCGAACTAGGCTAGTCAGCGACACCTTCGGCATTTCGGACAGACTCCGTCACCAACCTCCGAAGCGGACTTCGACGTGCGAAGGGGGCTTCGACAAGTCCCGAACAGGAGACAACTTTGGACAGTAACTTCTCATTTCACTTTATACATACTTAGATCATTTCATTGAGAAGTTTAGGCATGTTATAATTAGTTCATCTTCCTAGATTGCACTACTTTAGTTTTACACTGTTTATCATCAGATGCTTCTAGGTTAGAAACCTTTAGACTTAGGCCTTCTATTTATTTTCTGCTGTGTAATATTTCTGAGGTGCGTTGGGTATTGGGAACAGGCCATTGATTCGAAAGAATTTTTAAGGCGCCCATTCACCCCCCCTCTGGTCGCTACTTTCGGTCCTACACTTGGGGCCATGCGGTTTGAGGTTCGAACCTTGCTGCCGTCAGGCGGTTTGAGGTTTGAAACTTGCTGCTGGCTTCCAAACATTTTTTCATTTCTGTTCTAATTCTAAGCACGTTTTTTATTGATGTTTGAATCCTCATTTGAACTTGATTTTTTTAACAATAAAAATACATCATAACTTATAAATTTTTAAAAAAATGGCATTTCCTGCCTTGGTTTACGTTAGACATGTATCAAAGTCAAAATAAGTTAAATTTGAACTACAAAATTTATAGAAAAACCATATTAATGTTTTTGACTCTATTATTAGTTATTATCCAATAAATTTAAAACCGTCATAAAAAATGTAGGTTGCCAAAACACTCGATCGACAACATGTATCTTTATAGGTTACAAAAGCAAGTAAACAAACACAAGTCCAGGCTGGGGAAACCAGCTTACACATCGAAATGCACTACTGGTCAAACCCAAAAGAAAGATATGGTTTGGAGCTTCTTCTTCTTCTTCCTCGGCACAAACCTAACCTATTTCTGGTTAAACAGATTAAAAGCCTCAACTTGCCAATCCTCAACCAACTCGGCATCATCAGGCAGTCTAAACTGCTCTCCATGTTCCTGAACAAGAAAATACACGCGGCGGCGATAGTGAGAACAACTTATAAATGATTGAATTGGATGATAAAAATATAAAATTTGCATAAAAAGAGGATCTTGCCTCCTTCCTCCTCTTGCTGCCGCATTGCTCTACATGCTTCCCTTTTCCACCGCTAGCCTCGGCATGTTTCCCTCTACCACCTGTTGTCTCATCATTCTTCTGTCTGCCAACACTTACCCTATCTGGTTGCGGCGATCGCGAGTCGTCCTCCGAGTCGGAGTCCATTATGAGAATCACTTTCTTCGCCAAACAACTGCAAACTATACCATATACCTTATGTTTACCGCATTTGCAAACCTCGCACACGCCACTTGATGTAGAGTCTGAGGATCCACTGTTTGGTTCAATCTTAGGAGGAGCCATCGTGAACCGGCGAGGAGGGCGCTGTCGTCGAGGTTGGGGGTCGGGAATGGCTAGTGGGAAATTAGTGGGCAACATATATACTTTGGTTAATTAATCTCGTGAATATATGGCAACATATATGCATCTGTAATTTTTTTGTCACATTGATATAACATTAAAAAAACCTAAGCTAGTAATAATATAGTACATTAAAAAACATTATTGTTATAGTGGAATTTTTTTTTCTTAGAAAGTTTTTATAGTACATTAAAAAACATTATTGTTATAGTGCATTCTACTAGTAATATTATACTAAATTATATTACCATGCATAAATTAATATAACAATTAGAAATCATTTTAACCTTAAGCTCGAATAAAATAAGACCAAAGATAGGTTAATAATCATTTACTGACTAGCGGCGACGGGCGGCGCCGACGGGCTCCGAGGAAGGCGGCGACGGGCGGATGGCAGCGGCGATGTGCTCCGGGACGTCGACGGCGGCGACGGGAGGAGGGGGCGACACGGGAGTTTAGGGTTTAGAAAATGAAACTAGGTTTTCAGACGGCGGGAGTGGAAAGTATATATAGGTGTATTAGCAGTGGCGGGCATGCTGACGTCATCCTGCCCGTTATTGCTATTTTCTCTTAGTAGTGGCGGGCATGCTGACGTCATCTGGCCCGCCACTACTAATAGAGGTAGGGATTCTATATATAGCATATAATACACTTCCTACAATAACGTGAAACACTTAGTAGCGCAGTGGTGCGGGGGGCTCACTTGGGGCCATGCGGTTCAAGGTTCGAACCTCACTGCCGGCAGGTGGTTTGAGATTCGAACCTTGCTGTTGGCCCCAAACATTAAATATTTTAAAAAAAATTCTATTGATGTTTAATTAAATCCTCATTTGATCTTGAACATGTTTTAACAATAAATGATATAATTGATTTTACAAATACGCACGCTAAACATAAATGATCTAGCCTTGCACTAATTTTCCATCGCCATTGGTGCGTAGATAAGGAATCACACTGCCAAATGACAGTTTTGCTTCAACCACATTGATCCTTGATATGTCAACGAAAAATGGCACCTCATCAAACTGATTGTATTCTTATTCGTCTTCGACTCCATCAACTCCAACAATTCTTTGTTTTCCTGGAGCAACGATGTATTTTTTTCTCATCTTTAGGATCAAGTATGTAAAATACTTGTGCCACGGATTGAGCGAGTATCCAAGGGTCATCTTTATAAGCCACCTTATTAAGGTCAACTATCGTAAACCCGTAATCATCCATCTCCACACCTTCTGGATGTCTGACCCACTGGCACTTAAATACAGAGATTTCTATAGAGTTCCCGTAGTTAAGTTCCCATATTTCTTCGATGTATCCATAGTAAGCATTCTTTTGTCCAGTGCTATCTTCTGCTTCTCCTCTGACACCACTATTTTGGCGCTGACTCTTTTGATCCTTTGCTTTGGTATAGAATGTGAAACCATTGATGTCATACGCTTGCCATGTTTTAACCATGCTCAATGGACCGTAAGACAATTTATTTATCATCATCTCTTCATCGGTTTCTCCAATCGAAAGGTTTAGATCCCTCAGCCATGATGTGAAATAAATTTTGTGTTCTTTCATAATCCATTGTTCATCGCGATCTTCATTCTTTTCACGAAGCTCTTGTAGGTGTTGTTCAACATATGGTCTCATAATCGCCAACTGATGCATTACACGTTGGACCGAGAACAAAGATTCGGTCTGCTATATGTATCATATAGTGCTCCATAATATCAAAATATGAAGGAGGAAAGCACATCTCAAGCTGACACATAGTCTCCCTGATTTGTTACATAATTCATTTAACTCTTCAGTGTCGATAACCTTCTTTTATATGACATTGAAGAAGTGACACATGCGTGTTATCACCATCTTCAGAAATGAATGTTTGATTCCTCTTACTGCGATGGCGAGGAATAGCCCAAGCATAACATGACAATCATGAGTGTTGTAGCCACTCATCCTTAGATCTGCTACGGAGACAATATTCTTTATATTCGTTGAGAATCCTTTTGGAACTCTAATTCCATGTAGACACCTGCAGATTGATCTTTTCTCGTCAATTTTGAGGTTATAGCTAGCAGCCGGAAGGAAAAAATTTTCCATTGGCCCTTTGCATTGGCCATTGTACGGACAAAATTAAATGCGAACTCCGGTAGAGCTCAGGGCAAGTGATGTCATCAATACTTTAGTGGCGGCCATCTTAGCAGCGGCGGGCAGCACTAGCGCCCGCCACTGCTATTGGTAAAATAGTGGCGGTCCGGGATGATGTCAGCACCGACCGCCACTACTTTACCAATAATAATGGCGGGCGCTGGTGCTGCCGTCAGAACCAGCAACTGTAGTGGCGGGCATCTAATGGCCTGCCACTACAGTGGTTTTGCCCAACGCCACTACAGTGACAATTTGTAGTAGTGTGATTAGGATTTGACCTAAACAAAATAAGATTTTATTAGGGATCAAAACAACCCAAATCTTTAACAGATTCACCCCTCAGGCCTACCCGAGGTGGACCTTCGGTAGGCCTATCAAAGTAGACCCTTTGGGCCGAAGCCTTTCGGCGAAGCAGGCCGTCGAAGCTAGCTGTTGTAGGGCAACCGAGGCCCCAAGTGGATGGGCCTTCGGCACTTTAGGACTTCGTCCTGTGCCGGGAATTGCATATTCTTGGCCCAAATTACCAGAAATTGATATTTTGTCAACTTCAACCATTAATGCCATTTTTTACTATCAACAGGTTCCTCCAAGTCCGCGCCGCGTCTAACACACCCCTTTTAGTGGTAGGTAAAATTGCTAACCCATTAGTAAAGGTCATCTTTGGTGATGGAGAGTATTTTACACTCGTCAGTATTGTGACCTTTAGGGACGGATCACCTATGTTGCTCATCCCTAATGTTATGGTTATATTAAAAAATTATTTTTAGATTGCATCCTGGTCATCTTTAGTGACAGGGGTACTTTACAGAACCTGTCACTATTGTGACCTTTACAGATGGGTCGCCAATGTCACCTATCACTAATGTTATGGTCATATTTTTTAAAATATTTATTTTTAGGTTGCATCCTGAATCAAAGTTAGAATTTGGTAGACAATTTTTTAAATTGCAAACAACACAAAATTTATCAAAGAAAATACAACACATAATTCATCACAGAGTATCACCATCACAGATTGCATTGCACAAACAAATCATCCATAAAATTGTATTCCATATGTTTCACTAAATGTTTGCAATTGATACATGACAAATTGAATAATTAATTTTGGCCCTTATAATGGAAAGCACCATTCTTTGAGAAGACCTGTTCCACAAGGAATACCGCTGGTCGTGAACGGATCACCGACAACTCAGTCTCGCTAAGACTTCATTCAAGTATGTTGAATTCATGTAAGTTTAGTTTTTGACATCAGTCTATGTTTACATAAGCGAAAAGTAAATGAAATAGAAGAACAAAGCTCACGGTATTTAAGATCCGTTATTTTCACAGCAAGCGTCATATGCTGTGCAATATAAAACCCATATTGGTTTCTAGGAGGTTGACTATAGCACTGCTATGGAAATACCTAATTAGTTAGGATGACACATTAAATTTGAAAGGGTAAACATTTAGAGACTTACAAGCATTGTGGTTTGGTGAACCAATTGTAGGCCTTTTGTTGTTTTTTGTTTGTGGACACGGGTAGAGGATTCGAAAGCTCTGTAACGAGGTAAAAAAAGATTGAATTAACAAGAATAGGTTAAAGGTTGAACTTGTAATAAAGTGAAGTAAACCTTACTTTCTGACTATCGAGAAGTCCCTCTCAGTGCGCTTGGCATTCGGTACCTTTGGTCTTGCCAAGTCAAGGTACCATACGATCTTCCACTTTTGGGCAATGAGTAGTAGGACATAATGTCCATTCAAGTGGTGTATGTCCATTATATGTTGATCTCTTTGTGGATCCAGATATTTGAATTCTTGATTCTTGCTTTTGTTGCCACAATATCCTACACATATGAAAGAGTAGTTAATACAACATAATGATGTGTCAACTTTAATATAAAATATAGGTTAAGTAACTTATAATGTCTAGCACCACAACAAGCTGATGTCGAGAGCGTCCAAGTTAAAAAGATCATATATCATTGAAGCATACCAAGAAATAGTCGTCGCTAGTCTAGAATTTAATTTTCTTTTATGGTACAATGACTGAACTTTTTTCTTTACAGCCAGAGATGTATAATTGATGGAGGTCAATTAAGGCTTATCCTCCCCTTCTTAGTTGATCTAGATGTAGCAGGTTCTTGCCTTATTCGTACTTAGAATGTGGAAGAGTCTAGGCTGACGTGACCTTAGGCTTCGCCACTTTAAGAGTCTTTTTGGAGCCAACCTTCTTTGATTTTTTTTGTGTACAATTTGATGGGGGAGTGGTCCCGATCTTCCGTTAGGTAAAGGATAAACTTGGGTTGGTGGAGAATCTCGACGTTGGCGATCCAAGGCTCCGGTCCGGCGGATCAAAACCTTGCAATCGTTACACCACTGTCTCCGTTGGTTATCAACCACGCAGAACGCGATTGACCTCACCACGAAGGCTAATTTCTGCAAGCGAACCCAAGAACACAAGCAAGAACAGGAAGGATACAAATCGAATGCCAAATCACAGACAAACGAGGATAAGGTGAGGTTTCACAAACGCCAATGCAGCAGCCAATCGGTCCGGTGCAAGAGGCGGGATCTAAACACAACAGTGTAGATGCAACAAAGAAAAACCTAACCCTAGAGGCGGCTGGCGTGAGAATATATAGGGCGGCCGCCTGTGGAAGGCGAACAGACACGGGCTGTGGGCTAGAAGACGTACAGACTCAGACTATGGGCCAACATGGCCCAATTCTGTCATGCAGGATTGTTTAAATCACACAGAACGACTCGAGACTCCAAATGAGGTGAAACCAACGGCAAATGATCCGTCGTCTCCTTAGCTTTCCAAAAAGTCCAAGAATGTGCCAAACGGACTTCGTATGAGGAAGTTACGCCCATTTTGGTGCAGGGTGGTTGATGTAGTCCGAACCAGCGAATTCTTGACTTCAAGTCATCCGTGCGACTCCGTCTTCAACTCCAACTCTTCTATTCCATCTCCCATGTTCCTAAGCAACAAAATATCACTAGTATTCAGTAGCATCCCGTCCAAACAAATATTAACATAGTTGCTAAGGAAAGAATTAACCTCATGGTTCAAGCGACGGGCACGTGCGCGTGTGATTGGTCTTAGTAATTGAATTGTAGGTGGAGGCTCCATGTGTGTATCATGTGAAGTGATGTCCTCATCATCCTCCCCTTCTTGAATTGGAGTCGTCCTCGACTCAAGCTCATTGTCATCTCCCAAATAGGGCTTTAAATCTGAAATGTTAAATGTGGGACTAACCCCAAAAGCTACAGGCAACTCAAGTTTATATGCATTATCATTTATCTTCTCAAGCACACGGAAAGGACCATCAGCTCGGGGCATCAATTTAGACTTTCTCAAATCAGGAAAACGATCCTTGCGCAAGTGCAACCAAACAAGATCACCCGGTTCAAATGTTATCTCTTTTCTACCCTTACTACCATAAGCACGATATTTCTCATTCATTTTCTCTATGTTTGCTTTAGTAGTTTCATGCATCTTAAGTAATAATTCAGCACGTATAGTAGCATCAAAATTCAAGTTTTCAGATGGTGGCAATGGTAGCAAATCAATAGGAGCACGCGGATTAAAGCCATAGACCACTTGAAACGGACTTACCTTAGTAGTGGAGTGTACTGACCTATTATATGCAAACTCAATATGAGGTAGACACTCTTCCCAAAGCTTCAAGTTGGTCTTCAAAACAGCCCTCAACATGGTGGACAATGTACGGTTGATGACCTCCGTTTGTCCATCCGTTTGGGGGTGACAAGTAGTAGAAAACAGCAGCTTCGTCCCCAACTTATGCCACAACGTCCTCCAAAAATGACTTAAAAATTTAGCATCACGATCTGAAACGATGGTATTGGGAACTCCATGCAAGCGTACGATCTCTCTGAAAAACAAATCAGCAACATTTGTAGCGTCGTCGCTCTTGTGACAAGGTATAAAATGCGCCATTTTAGAGAACCGATCTACCACCACAAAAATACTATCTCTCCCCCTCCTAGTTCTAGGTAATCCTAACACAAAATCCATAGAAATATCCTCCCAAGGTACACTAGGAACGGGCAGAGGCATATAAAGACCATGTGGGTTTAGATGGGACTTAGCTTTATTGCAAGTAGTGCATCGTGCCACATAGCGCTCAACATCTCGTCTCATCCTAGGCCAATAGAAGTGTGTGGACAGCACATCTTCGGTTTTCTTTGATCCAAAATGACCCATCAAACCACCACCGTGTGCTTCCTGCAATAACAACAAGCGAAGAGAGCTAGCCGGCACGCATAACTTGTTAGCACGAAAAATATATCCATTATTCAGCATATATTTGTTCCAAGCACGGTCATTTGTACAATTTGCAAAAGCATCTTTGAAGTCCAAATCAGTAGCATACATGTCCTTCAATGTTTCTAAACCAAAGATCTTATAATCAAGTTGAGAAAGCAATGTATAACGTCTAGATAAAGCATCGGCAATCACATTATCTTTCCCTTTCTTATGCTTAATGATATATGGAAAAGTCTCAATAAATTCTACCCATTTAGCATGTCGTTTATTTAGATTTGCTTGACTACGTATATGCTTCAATGCTTCATGATCGGAATGAATAATAAACTCCTTAGGCAAAAGGTAATGTTGCCAAGTTTCAAGCACATGCACTAAGGCATATAATTCCTTATCATAGGTAGAATAATTCAACTGTGGACCATGTAATTTTTCACTAAAATAGGCCACGGGTTTACCTCCTTGTAGCAGCACACCGCCTAATCCAAACCCACTAACATCACATTCTAACTCAAAAGGCTTACTGAAGTCGGGTAGCTGAAGTAGAGGTGCATGTGTAAGACGATCTTTGAGTGTGGCAAAAGCTTGTTCATGTGCTGGCTCCCAAGTAAAAGTAACTCCCTTCTTGGTCAACTCATGCAAAGGACCGGTTATGGTGCTGAAATCTTTCACAAAACGCCGGTAGAAACCTGCAAGACCAAGAAAACTACGTACTGCAAGGTTAGTTTTAGTGGCAAGCATGACACGTCCTTTCAGATTAATAGCTTGTGATGAAGAAGGAGAAACAACTTTATCTTTTTGTTACCTCGAAAGTGTTTCAGCTACTTGCTGATTTTCATAAGGTTGTTTGCTCTTTTGTGAGTCCCTAGCACGTTTTTTTTGTTCAAATTTCACAATTTCAGCAGGAGTCATAGGAAGCAATGTAACTTTCTTTCCTTTATACATAAATGTGTACTTATTGCTCCTACCATGGTGTGTAGCATCAGTATCATATACCCAAGGTCTACCAAGTAATAGAGAACATGCTTGCATTGGTACTACATCAAAATCAGCACTTCCGAAGTATGTACCAATGGCAAATTCGATGTGAGCAGTTTGTGTTACCATGACCTTACCGCTATTGTTGAACCATTGCACGTGGTAAGGGTGTGGATGTGCACGTGTGGGAAGTTGAAGCTTCGTTACCATGTCCTGGCTCACCAAATTGTTGCAACTACCGCTGTCGATGATGACACGTACACGACGGTCATTGACGACGAAGAAGGTCTGAAACAGATTGTTCCATTGTGACTGGTCGTCCTGGTCCATGTGAGTGCTCAAGTCACGTTGTACAATAAGTGCTGCCATGTTAGAGAAAAGACAAAGCAACAAGGAATAATCCTTATAGAAAACAGCTAGGTGGGGTGGTGGGCGTGTGGTGGAAGCAATCCGTCAAGCGCCTTACCCACGCTTGCAAGTGTTCTTACCACGCCGCAGTGAGGTCACCGGCCTACAGGTGATGAACCAAGTGGAGGGTGGTGGCAATTGCAAGGAATGAACCTGTCCTGACCAAGAGAAAGGTGTAGCTTGGAAGGCAAAGTGAGTAGCAAGGATTAGCGATAATAATAACAGTTAAACCAAGTTCAATAAGTATTCCCAAGTACTCGTCAAAGTTGCTGGCCTTAGTGCTCCCAAGGTGAAAATTCAAGCAATAGAGGGAAACTATGTGCCCAAAACTCAAATGGAAGCAACACAAGCCAAATTCAGCTCTCTGCAGATCGGACAAGAGATCGGACAAGAGATCGGACAAGGGATTGGACAAGCAGAAACTGCCACTGAAACTGCCACTGCCTGCCACTGATCGGACAAGAGTTTGGACAAGGGATTGGACAAGCAGAAACTGCCACTGCCTGCCACTGATCGGACAAGAGATCGGACAGGAGTTCGGACAAGAGTTCGAACAAGCAACTAACAGGACCGCTTCTCTTTTTTTTATATATTTTTTTTCACTCTATTTTTTTTGAACAAGGATGACCAGAGATGCAACCACAAAAATTGGCAACTGCAACTGAGGTGGGATGTGGCTCACAGAAATTCCACAAGTTCGCTGAACGGCGAGCAAAAACTTTGTCCAATTTTTTTCTTTATCTTCCTGATTTTTTTGGCGATTCTGGTGAGGGTTAACTGGGGAACCCAGTTAGGGTACCCCCCCAAATTGGGTTGGGTTCCCCTCAAATTGGGTCAGGAACACGCTCAAAAACTTTCAGATTTTTCTGCCAAACGAGCGAAAAGTTATGCCTGTTTTACTGAAGGGGGGTCACAAGAGTCGATGTGGAAAACAAAGTAGGGTTGCGGAAGGGGGGGGGTTTCGGTGGGGAATTTTTTTGAGACACAAGAACAACTACTACTCAAATGACACAGAGGGGTGACTAAACCAGCAACAAGACTCGACCAAGAACACGAACTCAACAAAGTTAAAACTGAAATTAAAATCGCAAAGCACAAAGGGGTTCTTGGTGGGGAATTTTTTTGGTGCGGTTTTCTGGACTCTGGGTAAAACAAAAGCAGATCGAGATTACCTAACGGGAAATCTGAGCTCTGATACCAACTGATGGGGGAGTGGTCCCGATCTTCCGTTAGGTAAAGGATAAACTTGGGTTGGTGGAGAATCTCGACGTTGGCGATCCAAGGCTCCGGTCCGGCGGATCAAAACCTTGCAATCGTTACACCACTGTCTCCGTTGGTTATCAACCATGCAGAACGTGATTGACCTCACCACGAAGGCTAATTCCTGCAAGCGAACCCAAGAACACAAGCAAGAACAGGAAGGATACAAATCGAATGCCAAATCACAGACAAACGAGGATAAGGTGAGGTTTCACAAACGCCAATGCAGCAGCCAATCGGTCCGGTGCAAGAGGCGGGATCTAAACACAACAGTGTAGATGCAACAAAGCAAAACCTAACCCTAGAGGCGGCTGGCGTGAGAATATATAGGGCGGCCGCCTGTGGAAGGCGAACAGACACGGGCTGTGGGCTAGAAGACGTACAGACTCAGACTATGGGCCAACATGGCCCAGTTCTGTCACGCAAGACTGTTTAAATCACACAGAACGACTTGAGACTCCAAATGAGGTGAAACCAACGGCAAATGATCCTTCGTCTCCTTAGCTTTCCAAAAAGTCCAAGAACGTGCCAAACGGACTTCGTATGAGGAAGTTACGCCCATTTTTGTGCAGGGTGGTTGATGTAGTCCGAACCAGCGAATTCTTGACTTCAAGTCATCCGTGCGACTCCGTCTTCAACTCCAACTCTTCTATTCCATTTCCCATGTTCCTAAGCAACAAAATATCACTAGTATTCAGTAGCATCCCGTCCAAACAATATTAACATAGTTGCTAAGGAAAGAATTAACCTCATGGTTCAAGCGACAGGCACGGGCACGTGTGATTGGTCTTAGTAATTGAATTGTAGGTGGAGGCTCCATGTGTGTATCATGTGAAGTGATGTCCTCATCACAATTGTTATCTTATTTTACGGTGGCATAGTGATGGCATTTTCACCTTCTTCGATAGGTGGAGTTGCAATACGTGCAACAACAGTAGGTGGCTAAGCAGCTAGAGGTTCAGTAGTACAAGGTTGAGCACTAGCTTGGTCGAGCAGCTGGTGGTTCTCGGCACCATCCATTTCCATTGTACCTTTGTGAGATGGGAAGCGCAAAGGGTGGTGATTTCGTCATTCAGAGGAAGAGGCAATGGGTTGTCTTCCGCGTTGGTGTGCACAAAATCAATAGATGAGGAGCCATGCTGAAGAGCGTGGGCCTCATGGCTCCAGATGTGATGAGTCATTGTCAACGGTAGTCAAAGAGGACTGAAATGAAATGAGAAAACCTGCTGTGTATGGGCCGAGTGTGACTCAGGTACACGGGCAGCGAGCGACTGTCGGGCAGAGGGGTCGCGAAGTCGGGCTGGCCCAATCCGGGTACATGGGCTAGGAGAAGCAGAGGATCCACTAGGCTGTTGACCAGGATTGACTCAGGTACACTGGCGGCGAGTGATTGCCGGGCTAAGAGAGCTGCGGAATCGGGCCGGCCCAATCCGGGTACCTGGTGCAAAGTCGGTGGACGTTTTGTCAGTTTCGGCAAAAAACTGACGACCGCTGATATTGGATCGGACCGTCCTAGAGAGAAGCCGTAGTCGTCACGAAAGCTCCGCTTCCGGATAAGTCATCTGTAAATAGGAGTTTATTATTTTGTCCTTACACCCACAGTCAGTCAGTCGAGTCTGTAAAAATATCCTAAGGGCACTTTGGTTTTTTCCATTTATTTCAGCGTCTGTAAAAACCCTAAGGGTCTGATGGAATATTCCTAGGGTATTGGGATGCCTATAAATAGGGCCCTAATCCCTAGGGTTAGGTTACCCTTTCTAAAATCACTTTTCTAATACAAGAGATTGGGTCATTTTATCTCACGGCTGCTTGATTTCCTCCACCGCCATCGTGTTCGTCGGGTACGCGTTCTGAAATCTCTTGTTAAGGTTTTATTCCCTGATTCTCAACCATCCAACTTCGTCCTATACGCATTTAATCACTCCATCGATTTGCGTGTGTGCTGTGTTCTTTCTCACGTGATGGTTTAGGATTAGTTCTGTGCACTGAGATTATTTTATTTGGCATTGTTTTTCTTGGCTGGTTCTTGACTTTGAACTGTGATTGTCTTGTTGAATCTCTGTTGCCTAGCTAGCTTTCTTTTTGCCTTAGACCTCCAGCTAGTAGGTGTTTTGGTTGATCAGGAATAGTGTACTGTCTCCTATGATGCAGTAGCCTGTAGCTCCTAAGATCTAGAAGCAGGCGTGAGTTGTCATCTCCCTTCCTGGTGTGGGTCCCACCAGAAGTACTACTTGGTGTGAATGCTTTTTGTCGCTGCAGATTCTGCGGTCTAGCCTGGAAGCTAGACATTGGGTCTTCGATCTCCGTGCGAATCTCTTCCTGTTTTTTGTTTGTTGTATTGTTCGAAGCCCTCTCGCAAGCTTCGGTTGTTTTCCTATCGGAGTCGAAGCCTGCTCAGGATAGTTGCTGCGAAGCTTCTGGTTATGAATAGCTTCAGCATGTGTTGAATCACTAGCTTCGCTAGCCTGCAGGCTTTGTTGATTGTCGCTCGAAGTTTTCTGCGAAGGTCTGTTCTCTAGTCACCGTGCGAAGGTATTTCGAAGTCGAAGTCTCCTGTTCGAAGCATACTTCGATTCTTTTTGTTGACTCTGCGAAGGCTACGAGCATCGATCTCAGTTTGGTGTCAAAGCCCGCACGATAGCTTTGATCAGTTTGCACTAAAGGCTTCATAGTCCTTGCGAGGGTAGACTTCATTCGTGTGAAGTCCCCACAAAGACAGACTTCGATTTTTTCTGTTTAGCTTCGAAGTTTTTGCTTTCCCGTGTTAAGCTTCGAATCTTCGAAGTGTGCTTTTCGAAGCAGGCTTCGGCAGCATCATACTCCGGGTGTTTTTTCTGCTGTCCCCGATTCGAGGGTTACTTCGGTCTGTGTTTATTCTAACTTCGAAGTTCTCATCTGCATACTTCGCTGCTGCATAGCTTCACACATTTGCTATACTCGTCAACAATCTTCGCTAGTCAACTTCGAAGCAGGCTTCGGCACATTCACTGTAGACTTCGACACTGCGTACTTCGAAGCCGACCTTGACAACTACAGGCTTCGCACCGCTCAGGCCTCATCGAGTTTCGAACAGGAGACAACCTTGAACAGTAATTATTCATCTCCTTTTTTACGTCCACTAAGATTAATTGTTGTGGTGATTTATTTCTGTGAACCTTGATCTGCCCATGTTTTGAATGCTTTGTTTATCTGCCTATTATCACTGTGTTGGTGTTTCTTTGTCTAGGACACCGGTCGTTTATAGGCTAGATTCTTTTCGGCTTTGACAAATCTGTTTACATTTTCCTGCCAAGTCTTTTGAGGTGCGTTGGGTGTTGGGAGCAGGCTATTGATTCGAAAGAATTTTTAGGCGCCCATTCACCCCCCTCTGGTCGCTACTTTCAGTCCTATAATAGACACCACTACAAATCCCTCATTTATTAGCAAGTTGTGTATCTCATATTTATATGGATAGACAACACCCCTTGCCACCTCAATATTAACCCCTACGGGCTTTATGATAAGATGGCACGTGGTTGGTTCAGTTAGCCGGTCAATGGTGTCATCCAAACCACTGCACGTCAATCGCTGATCAACCTCTCTTGATGCACACCTGCTTTTTCTAGAACGAGGAGGGCTATCAACTGTAGGTTGGTCTGGAAGGATAATACCCCATCGAGCTAAGCTATTCGTGATATCTGCATATAGATCCCTCTTGATCTTCACAGACAATGCCTCTACATCGATTCCTGCGGACCTTCTTCACTTATTGTACATGTCAGCATTGTCCGGGAAACCATGCTTCTAGCCTTGCGAGCTAGAGATGCCCCGCATGCAACCAGGGTGCTCTAGGTTGCCAAGAGTGTTGGGGAATAGGGGAGCTACGCTAGTCGGCAAATTCAAAATATCCTCCCTAAGCCCAAGACCCATGCATGTGCGAGATTATAGATCGTTACCTTCTAGCACGAGATGCGCTAGGTGCATTAGAAGAAGATATCGAAGAAGCGCATCAAGCCTATCCTCGCTTTGTTCCGGCCATTCCTCGCCAATCCAATCGGTGAAGACGATGTAGATGTTCATGTGATGAAGTCCACGAGCATCGCTATTAGAGAAACACCTCCACAGTATCCACACATACAGGGATGGAGTTTCTCCCACGGTAGCGTGCTAGCACCACACGTGAGAGACGACAGTCCTCGATCTCAACAATTGTGACCAAGAAACGGAGGAGAGGAGTCTTTGGTGGCTAGGTCTACTCTATGCTTAAGCTTGTTCTCCAAGACATTGTCCTCCTCTCTTTATATAGGGATGAGAGCCCTTAGCATTCACATCTCGAAACCCACAAATCGATTATAACTAATTTGTGTTGTAATAGATCCAATCTATTTTCCCACGTCGGAACTTCTGATTCTAGATCGGAACTTCCGACATAGAATTTTATTTCTCGATACAGTCTAATACCGCAACAGATCCAATCTGTTTTCTCCGACCTCTGAATTTCTGATACACATATCAGAACTTCCGATCAGTACAATTTTTTCCGATTCCAAATTAGAACTTCCGCTCGTCGGAACTTCCGAACGGTACAATTTTCCCGATTCCAAATAGGAACTTCCGCTCGTTGGAACTTTCGATACCATATCAGAACTTCTAAAGCAAGTTTTGCTCGCCGACTCAAGACTAGAAAATAATCGGAAGTTTCGATACTACCTATCGGAACTTTCGATGCACAAAATTTTCTTGGGCATATCCATCAATCTCCCACTCGCACAAGAACCAATTCTTTGCATGTTTTTAATACATCCCCTTAATTGTGTCACCGATATGTTCATACAACAACGTTTGTTCACAAGAAACCTTTTCTGACTCATTGATCAATAGTGGTATCTAGCAACACATATTGACCCTCAGAAGTGTACAAATTCAATTTTCACCGAACCTTTGATATACACAAGCACCGGTCTCTTTACCACATGTCGTCGGTCAATCTCAAGGAGAGATGTGTGCTACCCTTGTTGGTTAGCTTGACATTTCACTCGATCAAGTATCTGATTCAAATCATGACTAACTCCTTCTTCATAGTGGCATGGCCATGCACTTTTCCAATCCAATACCTTGATGGGCCTAGAGACGACTCTCCCGTTATTAGGAGGTCTAAATTCCATCTTGACCGCTCATATCCCAAGACATGTGTCACAACACACATGAAAACAACCCTTATTACTACCCTATTACGGAATAGCGTTATTAAGCATCTAAGTGTGTTGCTACACATTTTGAAATCAAATGACTATCGCAGGTCCAAGGACTCTACAGGTACACCATTTGAGATGACAACTGATGGCACATTATAATAACAATCCCAATAGTATCTCAAGTGGGTCTATCCAACACCATGGTCTCCAATATGTGTCCACATCACTGATTTCACATCTCTATGTCTATGATATGTGAACCATGATTATTAATCGGTCAGATGTGCTAATCTATGTGTCATCACTATCCCACATGATGACAAGAGCGGGGATCTATTTTGAACAATATCGATATAACACAAATAGTTTCACATAACAAGTCATCAACTCATTAATCAAATGTAAACGACATTTATTCAAGGAATAATATAACAATTATTCTCACATATTAGCATAGACTCTACTAGCATCTTCCACATACACATGACCCACTCATGCAAGTATCTAATATCCATGGAGATCAGGTGCACCTCATGCTTAGGCTGTGGAAGAGGCTTTGTCAACAATCCACCATTTTCAATTCCGTGTGCACCTTGCGAATCTTCACATCACCTCTCTCAATGATATCGCAGATCAGGTGATATCGCCGAAGTATATATTTGGACTTCTAGTGTGATCTAGGCTCCTTGGCTTATGCAATGGCACCACTATTATCACAATAGAGGTCCACTGGACTGGACGCACTAGGAACAACACCCAACTCAAAAACAAACTTTCTGATCCAAAAGGCTTCCTTCGCAACTTCTGAAGCGGCGATATACTCAGCTTCTGCTGTAGATTCAGCCACTGTCTCTTGCTTGGAACTCTTCCAATTCACTGCGCCTCCATTGAGGCAGAACACAAAGCCATACTGTGATCGATATTCATCTTTATCGGTTTGAAAGCTAGCATCGGTGTAACCACTTACAATGAGCTCCTCTTTATCACCGTATACTAGGAACATTTCCTCAATCATTCTCAAGTACTTGAGGATACTCTTTACTATAGCCCAGTGACTTTCACCTGGCTTAAATTGGTACCTACTCGTAACACTTAGAGCATACGACACATCTAGGCATGTACACAACATGGCATACATGATGGATCCAATTGCGGAGGCATACATAATCGCATTCATCTTCTCTAGCTCATCAGGTGTCGCAGCACACTGAGTCTTACTTAGATGAATACCATGTGACATTGGTAGAAAACCCTTCTTAGAATTCTGCATTTTGAACCGTTTCAAAATCTTGTCAATGTACATACTCTGGCTTAATCCAATTAGTCGTTTTGATCTATCTCTATAGATCTTTATGACCAAAATGTATGCTGCCTCTCCAAGATCTTTTATCTAAAAACTATTTTTCCGTGAAGTCTTGACAACATTCAACAAAGGAATGTCATTTATGATTAATAATATGTCATCCACATACAAGACTAGAAACACAATTAAGCTCTCACTATCCTTCTTGTAAACACAAGGCTCTTCTTCGTTATTGATGAAGCCAAACCCTTTGAATACCTCATCAAAGCAAAGATTCCAACTCCGAGAATCTTGCTTTAGTCCATAAATGGACTTCTACAACTTACAAACTTTCCCAGCATTTCCCGGATCGTCAAGACCTTCAGGCTATGTCATGTACAAATCCTTACTTAGGTATCCATTCAGGAAAGTTGTGTTGACATGCATTTGTCATATCTCATAATCATAAAATGTGGAAATTTCTTGGATGATCCGAATAGACTTAAGCATGGCGACAGGCGAAAATGCTTCATCATAATCAACACCTTGAATCTACATGAAACCTTTCGCCACCAATCGTGCATTATAGATGTGAACATTTCAATCAACGTCTATTTTTTCTTGAAGATCCATTTACACTCAATATTTTTTACACCATCAGGAGGATCAACCAAGTTCCAAACTTGGTTTTCTCGCATGGACTCTAACTCGGACCCAATGGCTCCAAGCCATTTCTTAGAGTCTGGTCCCATCATTGCTTCCGCATAGGTCTTGGGCTCATTGTTGTCCAACAACAACACGTCGCGATGCCCGGTGGTCAAAAACATGAACCTCTCCGGCACATGGCTAACCTTCTTAGACCTCTATGAGGCTGGCGCATGCACAACAAGGTCTGCAACACCTTGCACATCTTGTTGTTGTTCAGTGGTATCTAGAAAACTTTCCAACGACTCTAGAAACTCTTTGAGATGTACTGTCCTCCCACTAACTCCTTTTGAATGAAACTATTTCTCAAGGAATACACCATTCCGAGCGACAAATATTTTGCCATCTTCTCTATTATAGAAATTGTATCCTTTGGTTTCCCTAGGATAACCCACAAAGAAGCACTTGTCAGACTTAGGATTGAGCTTGTCAGACGTCATACGTTTGACATATGTCTCACATCCCCAAATCTTTAGAAAAGACAAATTGGGACGCCACCCAGACCACATCTCATATGGCATCTTCTTTGCTGACTTAGATAGAACTCTATTTATCGTGAAAGCTGTGGTTTCTAGAGCGTGACCCCAAAAGGATAATGGAAGATCAATGTGACTCATCATGGGCTGAACCATATCCAACAAGGTGCGTTTCCTTCGCTCGGACACTCAATTCCACTAGGGCATGTCGGGTGGAGTCTGCTGTGGAACAATTCCATACTGCTTCAGATGATCACTAAACTCATGGCTCAAATATTCACCTCCACGATAAGATCGTGGAAATTTAATTGTCTTGCCCGTATGATTTTGTACTTCATTTTGGAACTCCTTGAACTTTTCGAAGGATTCCCAATTATGCCTCATCCAGTAGACATAGCCATATCTACTAAAGTCATCGATAAAAGTGATAAAGCACTAAAAACCATTCCTAGATGTGTAACTCATTAGACCACACAACATAGTATGTACTATGGACAATAGCTCACTCGCCCTCTCACTCTGTCCAGTGAAAGATGTCTTTATTATTTTGCCAAGTAAGCAAGACTCGCATGTGTCATATGATTCAAAATCAAATGACTCCAAAAGTCCATCACTATGGACCTTCTGCATGCGTTTCTCATTTATATGGCCCAAACGACAATTCCAGACTTAGGTAGTATTCAAATCATTGAGTCATTGTTTCTTAGTACTAATGTTATAAACATGTGCATCTTCAAGACTTAGAATATACAATCCATTCACTAATGGACAAACACCATAGAGCATGCCATTCGAAAATGTTGATCAACTCTTGTTCTTTATTACGAATTCAAAACCATATTTCTCTAAACATGAAGAAGAGATAATGTTTCTACCTAAGGACAAAATGAATTAACAATTATTTAACTCCTAAACTAATCCTGATGCTAGTGACAGTGAATAAACACTGATGGCCAACACTGCAACCTTTGCACCATTCCCGACGCGGACATCCATCTCGCCACTTGCACACTTTCTTACTCTACTCAACGCCTGCAATGATTTGCAAGTATGAATCATCGATTCGATATCAAAAATCCATTAATCATTTGGACGAGTAGCAAGATTAATTTCAATAACATTAATACCTAAAGTGGAAGTCACACTTCCCTTCTTGTTCTTCTGCTCTTCTAGGTACACATTGCAATTGCGCTTCCAATGCCTATGCTTGTGGCAGTGGTGGCACACATCAGAGCAAGCAGGACTCGACTTGTACTTTCTAGCTGGTTTAGACTTCGCACTAGAGATCAAATCTTTAGTCTTAGCCTTGCTCTTCCTCTTCATCTTTCTCTTTATGCCCTCCTTCTGAACCAACATCACTTGATTAGGAGACTTCCTGATACTCTCCTTAGCAGTTTTAAGCATCCTATGTAACTTAGCCAGTGTCTTCTCTAGTCAAAGCTCAATGGAAGCAACTAGAGAATTACATCAAAAGCTAGGTACGGATCCAGTGGGGTACCCAGCCTCTCTAGAGTGTCAATGTAACCAATTATCCTGATCACATGAGGACTCACTAGGCTCCCTTCATCCAACCTACTCACAAACAAGGACTTAGACACAGTGTATCTCTCTGTCCTTGCTTGGTTCTGAAACATGCCCTTAAGACCTACGATCATATCGTAAGCACCATGTTCCTCATATTGTTTCTGAAACTCAGAGGGCATGCAAGCAAGCCTCAGACAACTGACATCCACAGAATCACTAGCATGCTTAAGAATGATTCTCAAATTTCAATACCAATCCATAAAGTTTGTTTTAGATAATTTCTCACATTCAAGAATATATGTCATGATCTACAAAAGATTAAATGTAAGGTTCAGCACTATGCAATGTTTATCTTCTATCCAATAAAAGATGTTCCACTATTTTAAAACCTAGTTACTTTCCCTCTAATGACTAATAGTGGCGCAAGATCCATATTCATGCTAACTCCTAGTGAGATTTTGCATCACTATTAGAAGCTAGGTGACATAGGTAACCAACACTTTGCTAATCACATTGTATGTGACTCTTGTCATTGGATAAGAATCCTATGTTGTACGCCCACTCTATGCTCCAAGGCCCAAAACCATTTTGATACCCCAATTAAGCAAACCAATACTATGCATGCAGAAATCCGACTTCTGCCCCAACTGGTCAAGATAAAAGATAGCACATGCTTTGGCAGACCCACTATCCATGAGCAAGAACCTTGCTGGGTGCAGTTATTCGAATGAGCATCAATACTTAATTTTCTAAGAGAAAACTATTCTAGCATGGTAATGTCCCTAGCGCACACGAAACATGCAAGAATAGTATAGCACGAACATAAGAAAGCATCACAAACAATCATATTAACTGTGACATAGTATGGCCCTCTTCACATGGCGATCTCCATCTCCATGGCTACCGTCATCGAGTGCGTGCTCCCGGCCTCCATGGAATGTACTAGTCTATCTCGCATAGCCTATACTAATTACATGGGCCAAAGCACCGCAGAAACGACATGCAAGCTGTAATAAGTTTACACCAGCCTTGGGCTGTAAATAACCATGACACGCAGGCCATATTTAATTTACATTCATCACATGCATCTCATACATCACATTTATCCAAGGCCATGCTAGTCACATAATTATCTGCAAAACAAAGTTAGGCGAGAAATCTACAAGTGATTGGATTCTAGATCTAAAAAACCTAGCTCAATAGGCTCGGAATTTCAAATTTGGGTGGGTCAGAACTTCCGATCTGGCATCAAAACTTCTGATCCACCGGAACTTCCGATCTGCCAGAACATCTAATCAATATCGGAATCCCTAGCAGCAACAATTACTCTTTGTATCGAATCAATATTCAATATCGGAATATCTGATCAGTATCAGAACTTCTGATCCGCCATCAGAACTTCCAATCAGTATCGGAACTTCCGATTTGCCACGGACAGAAATAGATCTAATTCGTTTTTCCACCATGTATCTCCATACATGAGGGATCCAGATCGAACACTATGCACGTAGGCTCTGATACCTCTGTTGGGGAATAGGGGAGCTATGCTAGCCGAAAAATTCAAAATTTCTGCCCTAAGCCCAAGACCCATACGCGAGCGAGATCATAGATTGTTATCTTCTAGCACGAGACGCGCTAGGTGCAGTGGAAGAAGATGTCGAAGAAGCATATCAAGTCTATCCTCGCTTCGTTCCGGTCATTCCTCGTCAATCCAATTGGTGAAGATGGTGTAGATGTTCACGTGATGAAGTCCACGAGCATATCTATTGGAGCAATGCCTTCACGGTATCCACTAGCTTCCATGTCATCTCTAGCACTACTCATGAAAAACTTCACATCACTTAAGTACTCATTGCAAGTACTACAATCAAGATATATCAACACTCTTTAGTGATGGGTGGTATTACCAACCGTCACTAATGTGGTGCCCTATATTTAGTGACGTTGTCTCAACATAGCCCGTCACTACAGGGGTGACCCGTCACTAACTTAGGTGTTCCTGCTAGTCTTGTCTTCAGTGATGGGCCCTATTGCGACCCGTCACTAATAAGGCAATATTACCGACGCATGTGAAACAACTCATCACTAAAAATGTATAACTGACGCACGTCTTTTACCAGTCACTAAAGCTACATCACTAAAGACCGTTTGTATGGTAGTTGATTTTCTTAAAATTTGGAACGTGAAATCTTATGACCATACATGAACTTTGCATATGTGTATAAGTCAATAATCGGTCAGGTAAAAAATCAATAATATGTGGATATGACAAATTACAACCCATAATATATGTTTGAAATTTCTTATGTGAGGGGAGCTGGCAGAAATTAAATGGGTGTGGAATCAACCTTAACTACACCAGCAACTTAATCATCTGAAGCAGCAAATTAAAGTGAAGATTGATACACAACTATGTAGCTAGGCACATCTTGGAACAATTGGATGCATGATCTGTTAGAGTTAGAGTCTTGCAGGCGTTATCCCAAAACATAATACTCTCACTGTTCACTCTCTCCGGTTGTCATGTCTTTTTCGACTCTGTGGCTAGCATTTGATGCAAACTTCCACCAGGATTATTATTCCCAAGTGTGTATCCAGCAAATCCATGGAGCCCAGGCCATCATGTTCCATCCATATCCATGATAGCATTCATGGCCATGGATTCCATTGGGTTCCATTCTTGAGAACGTACTCCCCTAGTGTGTTCTTTCGCACTCTCCTCACAGCGCTGCGTGACAGTAACGTTCCATACTTAATTTGAGCATGAATACGCTGAAAGCTATGCACTATGATAGTTGGATATATGAAAGCTACGTAGCTTTTCTTTGCTATTTTTCACACGGATGAAATTGATCGAGTTTGATGTGAACAAATTTTGGGCGGTTGTCTAAATTATATATTACCTTGCCTATGTACTAAAAGTGAGTTTTTTTTGAAAATTTAGAATTTTTATACAGAGTTTTAGACTGATAGGGTCGCATTCTGCCTATTAATCGTACAATCCATGCGATCGGACAACTCAGATTTAAAATAGGTGACCTATTACCTCTGGGAGGTAATATGTCATATAACCTTCCTTTTTCTAAGTGTGGGACTGTTGGTGTCGTTTTTGGCCACAGACATGACCTAGGAGACCTGCTTAACTCCCGTGCAGGTCCTAAATTCTTGGGATTCTGAGCGTGCCAATTAGTTTGACCCTGCAACTGATAAGGTATGGAAAATCGTTAGTAGCAACATCGATCGGCTATTGAGCCAATGGACACGATATACGCCGAAACACATGTATTGGCGAAGGGCCATCGGGAGCGATTAGGCGATCGGCCGATACACAACGCACACACCACCAGACCGATAGAGGGAAAGTAGTGCACTATACGCTCGAGTCGATAGATAATCCCCAATGTGAATGAGATGCAACACAGAATTAAAATGTAACCTATCAGCTTGTACTCCGATAGAATCTAAATTTAGTATTGTTGACACGAAAACGTGCCCCGCACTTGGGTCAGTTCGACGATCCAAAAGCGTGTGGATACTTAGGTATGATCCTAAGCGTGAAACAACACTGACATCGCGTTCCGACTACCCTTAACAGTGGCAAGGGGGGTGGAGTCGCCACGTAATCAAATCACACAGAAATAATCCAATTAGCTGAAAATAAATATATGAAATAATCCAATCGGCCGAACGGAGCCTGATTGGTACAAAGTATATCGTGCGAAGGGTCCCCAAAGGGGGACCTTCGGCATCTGGTGCGAGGGGTGCGTCGAAAGTAGTCTTCGGCGTTCAGACCGATCTGACCGAAGGTAGGCTTCGAAAATATTGTAACGCAAAATCGCCTCCGAACGATAAGGTTCGGTGCGAAGTCTCTGACACGACAAAACCCAACGTAGCGCGGTGGCGCGACTATGTCCGGTGCGGAGTGCTGGCACGACGAAGTCCGATGTAGAATGTTCTAGCGTAACCTCGACACGAAGCACCTCCGATGCGAAGTGGCTCCGGTGCATGGACTTGACCAGACCGACAACATCGTGATGGATCCGGTACGGACGGACAAAGCAAGGTCTCACCGAAGGGTGCTCTTGCAGCCTCTAATACTAGCTTCCTAGCTCCGGAAACCTTTGGTGAAGGGGGCTCCGAACGTGAAACCTGTAGCAAAATTAAGATCAAGTGCCAATTCGGCCTAGAGACCAAATTACTAAGTGTTGCAGTATGTAGAATGAAGGTAGCAATCTGTTACGTAGATTAACGGAGGGTTCACAAGCGAGCCAACAAGGTGATAGCAATCTGTTACGTAGATTAATGGATGATTCACAAGCGAACCAACAAGGCTTACCACTGTTACGGCATGGCTGATGGAGGGCTTCCAGGCAAACCCACGAAGGTGTATGGAAAAGTTAATAAAGTAAAGTACGGTTCAAAGCTTGGGGGTCCTATGAACCAGGCTCACCCCTGTATTTATAGGGGCTAGTCTTCTTATCTCTAATTCTAATCTGATAAGTTTCAGCCTAATCAAGTTTAGGGATAAAAACAACTAGAATCTATATAAAACTCTATCTCCAAAGCTTTGCCCAAAGTGGGCCTTCGGCAGGCTCGCCGAAGACTGCTCCTTGAGCCGAAGCTTCAGTGAGGCAGACCTCGGAAGGGCCTTCAGGCCGAAGCCAGCGGGCCGCTAAAAGGCCTCCAAGGCCTCATGTTGATGGGCCTTCGGCCTGTGCCAAGACTTGTGTATTTCTGGACCAAATTACCAAAATTGATATTTTGACAATCTTGACCATTAATGCCATTTTTTGCTATCAACACATGCCCCTACCTTTTAGCGACCTAAGTGAGCTAAAAGCACAACAGGCTACGGACGATACCTTCCATATCGGCCTTTCGACACTTTCCAGCAAACCCTGTTACGAGTTCTACCATCTAATGATTTGCGCCTGACAGTTTGGTTTCAGCCAACTATCAATCAGTCTCTTATTCATCAGCTAGATCCAGGTCCACAGTGACGTCAAAATTCCCTGGAGTATGATCGGCTCCTCTCAATGTCTGATCCAATCCCTCTAGGCATGCTTGGCTCCTTGGGCGTGTGTAGGGTGGCTTTAGTCCTCTAGAAGAGATGGTGGTCCCACATAATTCGACATGCCTTTAACCGCCACTCCAAACATTACTTCCTATCATTTGACCCAGCTCTCACAGATGTCAATCCCGAGGTTTCTTCCGATCTATTTTCCCTTCAACACTTTTCTTTGTTTTTATGTCTTTTGATTAGCTCTATCCTTACAGGAGGACGATTTCGATGCTCCTTCACCGAGCCAAAGCGGCCAACCAATAATTTATGGGATGATATCGGCCACCACTAATCTGGGCATCGGGCCGCCAGAGCTCGAGTTGATCCAAGGACTCCACCAGTCGTGTCTTCTCCTCCGCGTCTAGTACACTTTCATCTTTCCCTTTTATTTGGAGGATCCCTCCACTAGGCCTCGTCATTTACCCTTTTTCCTTTTTTATAGTCATTGTCGATCGTTCCTCCGACCGCACCTATCCCTGCTATGGAGGTTCCTCTGCCGATGGTCATGGCATCTTCTTCGGCTTAGGTTTGTACCTCTCTCCTTTCACACATATGTTCTTTCCCTTTCGTCCTCTTGATACCTATCATTTTACCATTACTTCATCCATCGTTTTCTACTCCACTTGATGTCACATCTCATTATGCGGTGTTTGAAGTTGGCGCCAAAGCCGATGACCCTGCTGCCACTCCACCGGCTCCACATACTGAGGATGTCACCAGAGTTGTCGTTGCTGAAGCCAACATTCCGGGGGGCATCACCATCGATTTTAGTGAATCGGCTACCGCTACTGATGTTATCGCCCCATCTGTTGCCGCCGCTGAATTAAGTTACGTCTGCCACCATCGATGCCTCTCACCAGATAACTTTTTTTCCTTTTCTTCATTTTGTTTTCAAAAGGCTTATATCGGTCTTGCGCACAGTCAACATTCGATCATATTGTCTCGCCTGCCTCTTGGGTTGGCCTTGATGAAGGGAGTACACGTACCCTCCCCTTTGAAGTAGAAGGCGATGATGCAGCCTCCCCTACCAATGATAGCTCGTAATCAGTCAGCCATGCCGGGCCGACCGACATAAGTATCCTTTATGCTTGATATTCCAATGTGATCAATCCTTACTTCTCCACTCCTTCATCTAGAGATTCCTCTTTGACATCAGTCGGTATCTCAAACATGAGGAAGTCACTAATACCCCTCGACCTGCTATGACTCAACCATCTCTAGAAGTGAGGGAGACCCTATCAGATCTTTTGTTTTGTCTGGATGGCCCAGTGGAATCCTTAGTCAACGACTCTGGTCCGATAATGGCTCATTTCCATGACATCTTGGACTTTCTCCCCAACGAGCTTGTTGACATCTTGATGCAGGCAACGTACCTAGAGTACCAACGACTAGCGGTCTAGTAGGCCCAGTAGTAAATGGTTGATCGGGCGAGCCGGGGTCGCAATTAAAGGCCACTGAAGCACATAATGATTTGATACTTGCTGAAGGTGCTAGCCTGGATAGTCTGTGTAAGGATTCATCAGTCGCATCACTATGCCTCGGTGAGCTAAAGGTGAGGGAGGCCGATTTCGTGGCAATGTTGGGCAAAGTTCGGGCGGTGTTGGCTCGCGAAGAGAACACTCTAGCCACCCTTCTAAATCGGATCCGTTCATAGGAGCAACGTCTTGCCGATGCTGTTCATCGCGGGCATTGACATCGTCGTGCCATCAGAGTGGTGCCAGGATTGGATGCTGAAGACTGTGCTGTGATCCGGGGTGTCAACGACATTTGGCAGCGAGCGGTCGAGGCCATTCAGTGAAATTTTTATTGACCTTTTTTCCTTGTACTGGTGGATACTTGTTGGTCTATTGAACTCTATTTTATTTGCCATATTAGCTTTTTTTACTCTTTTTACCTCGTCTCTTATTCTCCATGTGTGTAAAGGCGATGTTTTATCATCGACCATCTAAAGGCGATACCATTGGTATCAGTTGTTTCTCTACTTACATGTAGATCCCTAGGCATTTATCCATATGCCGAGGAAATATTTCTTCAAGTACTTTCCATTCAACGCTTTCCCTAACACTTCTCCATCTAAACTTTCAAGTAGGTATGTGAAACCAAGGGTGGTTTCTGTCTGTATGATGAGTGATTGATAAGGATGAGCAATTGAGTGAATATGTGAGTGATGGTTTGTGTGCATCAAAGGGATCGATGTACAAATGAGGTTTGTGTGCCGAGGTATTCGGTGGCGCGTCACGTTCTTGTTTTGGCTTGTCTTGTATGTGCAGGGTGGGGATGCTGACCAATTGTTGACGGCGAGTGATCGAGGGTCAAGCGGGGAGCTCGATGCCGGAGGATCAGGGAGGCCGGGTGAAGTTGGAGAAGATCTCAAGAATGCACGAAAAGACCGAGCAAGACTTGGACGGACGGATGGTCGCGACGGCGTGATGACCGAGTATGCGAAAGGGAGGCCAGGGCAAGTAATCGGGCGACTCGAGGGTATCGAGAGTGGAAAAGGCTTGCTGGCACTCGTATTCGCAAAGCGGTGTCATGAGTCGAAGAGTTGAGAGGCTTTGTCGGTTTTTGCTGAAAACTGTCGCATCTCTAAATGTTTTTAAATAATTAGGAGTCTTTTTGATTTTGAGTAATTTAGAGTAATGTGTGAACTTTTAGTATTTTTCAGGATATCCCAATTCTGAAAATATATTAAAAGAGTTGAGTCAATGTGTAATAAAAAGTAATAGAGGTCTATGTGGGTAATTTTCAGAATTTCTAATTCTGAAAATTTGCCATGTTTCTATGTGTAAAACTGAAAAGATAGAGGGTTCTTTTCAAATATGTTCCCGCATGGCTGGCCTATAAATAGAGGTCCATAGCCATGGGCTTACAGCTCTCTTTTTGGCTGGACAAAATAGCTAATCCATTAAACATTTTCTGCTCTGTGCTATCCTCTGTTCACTTTCAGAAAACACTACAGTGCAGCGCAGATCTATAAGTTTCTCTGGCGCCTGTTTCTGCCTGTTCTGGATTGATCTTTGAGAGCTTTTTCATGGTGATTTCTCTGAAGAACTCATGTGTGATGTTTATACAACTTCTGTTGTATATGGTTTGGTTGTTCCATTTTTGACATTTGCAACATGTTTCAACATTTAGTTTGAACAGAATGATCATTTGATTACCCTATCACAGCTCTGTTCAATTGCTTCTGTTTCTCTCTGAGTGTTGTCACAACTAGATGTTTGAGATTATTTTTGTGAAGTTTTTGATGCAGAACTTGTATCTAGTGTCATTACAACTTTTGTATTTCATCATTCCAATGTTCCATTTTTGAAGATTTCAACTCGTTCTAACTATTTGTTCACGGTATTCTTGCTCATCTAAAGTACTATATTTTCTCTGAAAAGAACACCTGCTGAGAAGCTATGAACAATTTTTTGTGGATGTGTTTCTTGAGGGAATATAGCTCAACCTGTTCTGATTTGATAGATCCTTTGAGCTTCTTTTAGAAACTGAATCTTGCTATTATTACAACCATCATTTGAGGTTGTCATGAGTATAAAATAGATTCAGATTTCTATTAGATGGATTATTTATTCAGCGAAGAACAAAAGGTTTTGATCTATATGTTCTGAAATCTCTTATGAACTGATGAATTTTTGATGATCTAATTTCATGGATGATTAGTTAGAATCCCTGTTGTTGCTGTAAAGTGAGAAAAGTCATCTGTGAGCACCTGATTTTGTCTCCCATCTGAAAAGCTGAATCAGAAGTACTGCTATCAGTTTCTGGACCACATTTGTCTGAAAAAGCACTGGTTCTGTCTAACTGCTGTTCAGAATTTGTATGATATCAAACTGTCTTGATTTGCTATGAATATCTTCAGATTACTTCTGTGATTTGGCTTGATCAATTTCATTTACTGTGATTTTTCATATGTTGTACTGCTGGTTTGGTCTGAATAATCACAGTACAGAAACTGTTTTGATTCAGCTCTAGAACATATTCTCAAGAACATGAACTGCTCATTCAAAGTCTATCTGTTCTGTGTGAGTTAATTTTGTTCATCTTCAGAAGCAGAATTTTCAGATGGTGAATAGTTCAAGAAAAAATCTACTGAATACATAATTTAATCTGAGTAGACTTCTTGACTGAAAGTTTAAGAGTCTTTGATCAAGAAACCTAGTTGCATACTTCCTTGATTTCAGATCCTGTTATGATTTGTATCACTCAGTGATTCACAAGAATGTACTAGACAAGCTACAATTTTTACTTTTCTGTGGCATATGAAATCTGAATAAAAAATAGGTCTAGTATTCAGTGTGACTCCACTGTGTAATTGCAGTTATCCTTTTCAGATTGAGCCTTCAAACCTTGCTAGAAATCTTTGTGTGAGAGTCTATTTCAGAAATTGATATATTTCCTGTTCTGATTCTTGGGAAGATTAATTGAGGTTTAGTTCTTGCCTTATATGAGTTGAGCTGGTGTTCTTCTGTTTCTGTATATGAAGAACTGAATATACACTGAACTCCCATATCCCAGTTGTAACTTCATAAAGCAAGTTCTGAATTCTGATTTGGTTGTGTGAATGTGATTTGATCAAAGTCTCAATTCAGTTTTGATCACTACTGTTAATTGTTAAGGATTGAACTCTGAATCTTGTTGACAACTATCATCTCAACCTAAAATTTACATATCACAGTACTCAGCTTGATTCAATCTAATTAGTTCATGCACTTGATTTCTCTTGGATCAAAACTGATCTGTATTTATGATTTCCTGAAAAATTGAAATCCTGGACAGAAATGATTTGCATTAAACATATTCAAGCCCTGAAGTGAGTTGTTACTGTTTCATATCAGAACTGTGTTGTTGCTGTGATTTGAATACTACTGAATGATAAACTTGGTTATAGTACTGCTGTGAATCTATTTGTTTTGGTTCATTGAAAGTCATTCTGTTGGCCTTTTTGCTACAAGTACAGCACTGCAACAACTAATCATCAAGTAGTACCAAATTTGCTATAGGCTTGCAGAACTATCCATTGTTATTTGCCCAAGTTAAAATTGCCTAGCCTTGATCACTGTTTTTCAGTCTCCAATTGAAGTTTTCTGATCTGAATTATTCAGTTTAAATCTTCATCTTCTTGATTCAAGTTTTCAAGCCTTGTGAGTTCAACCAGTGTACTGTTCATTTTTCAAAATGTCTATTCAAAGTGTTTAAATATGATCAGAACAGATTTAAAGTGAGAAGTTGATGTTTCAAACATTTTACTGAACATTCTGAACTTTGTCAGAGTTACACTGACCGATTGTGTCAGTCGGCATTTCAAACGCCGACCGAGAAAAGTGAGTCGGCATCTCATTCTCTGACTTGACTATTTCGGTATTTCAAACTCCAAATTCAATTGAAACTTGAAATTTGAACTTATTTCTTCCTTGATCTAGTACTGTGTGTTTCATATTTGTGAAACCAAGGGTGGTTTCTGTCTAAATGATGTGTGATTGACAAGGATGAGCATTTGAGTGATCGAGCGGTTGAGTGATGGTTTGGGTGCATCGAAGAGTTCGATGTACAAATGAGGATTTGTTGTCGAGGCATTCGGTGGTGCGTCGCGTTTTTGTTTTGGCTTGTCTTGAATGTGCAGGTTGGAGATGCTAACCAACTGTCGATGGTGAGTGATCGAGGGTCAAGCGGGGAGCTCGATGCTGGAGGATCAAGGAGGCCGGGCGAAGTTGAAGAAGATCTCAAGAGTGCACGAAGAGACCGAGCAAGACTTGAACGGATGGATGGTTTCGACGGCATGACGACCGGCTGTGGAGAGGGAGGCCAGGGCAAGCATTCAGGCGGCTCGAGGGGATCGAGAGCGGAAGTGGCTTTCTGGCGCTCGGAGTGGCAAAGCGATGTCATGAGTCAAAGGGTTGAGAGGCTTTGTTGGTTTTTGTTGAAAACTGTCAAAACATTAAATGTTTATTTTTAATACAATAAATAGGAATTTAGTTTTAGTTTGAATATTTCAGTTTTTTCGTGTATTCTTTTGGTATATTTTTAGAATGGGTCTATTCTGAAAATATATTGAAAGTAGAGTCTCTGTGTAATTTTTCTTTTAAGTCAAGTGGGATAACTTTTAGAATTTTCAATCCTGAAATTACCCAAGGGGTATCTTGTAAAAATGACTTCTAGAAGCTGCCTACTTAAGGGATCTTATCCCCTAAGTGTGGTTGAGAGAGATTGGAGGACCAGATTTTGCTTTCCCAGATGACAAAAACAACTGTTCGGATCCTCCTCTTACGATGAATAGGATTATCAAATTGTAGCCCGTAATTTTCGAGTGGATTTTTGTTCAGCGTTGGCATATTCTATATTTCTTCTCTGCTTTCACTCAATCTCTTGCTAAAGTATCCAGCCATCACAGGAAAACTTTTGTGAGAGGATTTTGGATAGACAAACATTCAAGAAATGCTGTTCGGTTGAGATTTCTGGATACATTTAGTAAGAGTCAACAATTTGCATCCTGGTACATTTTTCTGGTTTAAGGATTCTTCTAGAGAAGTAATATGTGCTGATTTTTGTCACTACATCTATTCTGTTTTTGTGTTTTTGCAAATGTGTGAATGTTTGAGTGACTGTCTGAATCTCAGTTTCTGAATCTGAATTAGTTGTGTTGTGGTAATCTCAAGGATTAATTCTACAGTTCTGAGTTATGTCTTATGTTTGATTTGCTTGATAGTTTGATGAACAAACCTTTGTAATTTGAATCCTATCAATTCTATGGTTCAGGTTAAGCAAAACATAGTTGTACCAGGACACATCATGTTGATCCATGTTTCAGCTTGTTATTTCTTTTTGCATCTGAAGTGAGAGTTCCTTTACTTCATTTGACAAAATGAATTTAGCCAGCAGTTGTGAAATTCTTTCTTGATTTTTATTTGTCTGAATTCTGTGAGATCTAGCGATTGGAATCTGTTTTCAATTGATGTTTCATTGACTGCTCATCTAAATCTATTCTTTAGTTGCTGAAACATATTTGTCAAGGTTTACTGGTTTTACTTGGCTTTCTAAAATTTTGTGCTAAATAGTGTGATGTATATGTTGACTTGACAAAGGTATTTGCTAAGTAGTTTAGTTGAGGAGCTCACTGTTGCTAATTCCAAATTGTGATACAATTCTTATCAATGTTAATCTATCAATTGAAATATGTCTATGTTCTGAATTGTTCATGAAGTTTGGCTGAGTAGAAGATTACAGAGATTGCTCTGGTTTTTGTTTTAGACAGTACAATTTTGTTTTGTAGAAATTATCCTATTTACTGTTGCTGATCTAAAACAAGTTTAGTTTGGAGTAGTTACACAAGCTTGAGTTAAACTTTTATCTTTTCATCTGTTCTCTGGTTACATAGTAAGTTTCAGCATAATAACTCTAATTAGAATAGTTTTTGCACCCTGATTCAGAATTAAGTTTTTCAGAACTGTTGAGATCTAGGTTTCTGAAAAATATATCAAGCTCTATTTTGTGTCACTGTTTACTGTTTTTGTTTCAGGTTGGTTTAAAGTTGTTCTCTGTTTGATATATTCTATTATGTATGAGATAAATTTTGATTTCAGATCATATTCATTTACAATGATCAGCTTCAAACTGAATTTCAATTAAGTGAATTGAATTAACTTGATTGGTTGAATTGAAAGATAAGGTTCAGTACTGAAATTTTGTGTTCTGAAATTTTTGGTTTACAACCAGTTGTGATTCCTGTCTGAACTCTGCATGTGATTTGCTTCTGTTGATTATCTTGCTATCACTGACCAAAAGTCATTATAGTTAATTTGTGAAGTGGTACAACTGTTTTTGGAAACACATTAGAGATTGTTTTACACTGAATATCTGTTCAGTTTCTGCATCAAGCGTCTCATTTTTGCTGAACTCTATATTGTAATTTCTCAAACTTGTCAGTTCTCCGTTCTCCGATTGATCTTTATCGAAGTTTCATTTGCCGATCAATGAAATACATTTCTGAGAATCAATCTTAAACAATCTTTTAGGCATATCAAATTTCGATCTAGATAAGAAGTTTGAAGAAAATTTGATTTCTGTTTTGAATCGGTTCTGTGTTGTTCTAATTGACCGTGTGGAAATTGTTGAGGAGGATTGGGTGTTCTAGACATGCCATACTATTCACGAGACTTAGTCGAGGCGCCTATTCACCCCCCTCTAGTCGCCATTTCGATCCCACAATTGGTATCAGAGTCGGTTAGATCACCAGTTGACCTTAACCGGTTTGTGATCCTTATTTTGGCGACATGGAAAGAAACTCAAAAATTCTGATGTTTGATGGTCATGATTTTGCTTATTGGAAGGTGCGTATGGAGGCTTACCTTCTAAGCCAAGGAAGTGCTATTTGGGACATTGTTGATTCCCAATATGTGAATTGTGAGTAATTTGCGCTCCACTAGGACTTTGGCTTACTCTGACCATGATAGGGCGATCAAACTTCTCTATGCTCTTGATCGTAGCATATGTGAGGTGAAGATCTCTAGTATTGAAGAGTCGGCGAGCTTTGACACTCTGACTTGCGACGAACTCTTTAGTAAGCTTAAGTCCACCGAGATTGCCAAGGCATCTCGTCCAGGAGTCGGAAACTCTTTGTTGCCTTCTATTGCTTTAGTTTCTGGTCCTGGCAGTGGTACCTTATTTGGAGGTAACTTGTCTAGTGTTTCTGAAGTTTGTGCTTATTCTGGTGCTTTTGACTTGTCCTCTCTTGTCTTTGTCACAAAAGAACAAGTGAACACTCTAGATGATGATGAGCTAGCTCTAATTGTTAAGAAGTTCACTCGCTTTTACAATGATAGACGAGACCAAAGGAGAGGAGGGTCACAGGGTTGTTTTGAATGTGGAGATCTTTCTCATATAAAAGTGAATTTCCCTAAATTAAGAATGAAAAATGAAAATGAGGACAAGGACCCAAAATGGAACAAGAAACATTACTTCAAAGGGAAGCGCGGAAAAGTGGCTAAAAGAGTAGCCAGAGCTTTTGTGGCTGCCCTCAGCGACATCGACAGTACATCAAGCGAGGAGCCAAGCTCGGAGGAAGAGGAGCCTCCCAAGAAAGAGAAGAAGGAGAAGAAGGAGAAGAAGACACTAGACCTCATCGACCTTTGCTTCGTGGTCGACAGCATCGATAGCAGCAACGAGCTCGACACTTCTGAGGTATATCTATCCCGTGATCAACTTCTTGTTCAAAATGATGAATTGCATGATGATGTTTGTTCTCAAGATAGATTACTTAAACTTGCTGCTAAAGAACAAAAAAAACTAAAACTCAGACTTGAAACTATTTCCACTAAACTTGCGATTTTGAAATCTAAGTCTGATGATGCTGAATGTGAGTCATGTCTTATTGTCATGAATGAACTTGCTCAGCTGCATTTTACACATGCTCAACTTATAGAAAAACTTGAATTAACTGAAAAGCGGCTTTTGGTGGTGGAGTCTAGTCCTGCGGTCATCAACGATTGCATGAACTGTCCTTTACCTGTTGAAAGCATTAATTTGAGAGATAGGCATGTTGATGAACTTAAGGCTAGATTAGAGAGTGTTGAGTGTTCTAAGGATCTGCAGCCAGCGTGTCCCACCTGCATCACCCTTAAGGACCAACTCAGCTTTGCTAGAGAGCAAGTGGAAAAATTAAAATGTGAAAATGATTATCTTCTCTCTGTGGTTGAGAAATGCACTGAAGGCAAGGGTAGGATGGATTTTCTTCTAGCTAAAACAAAATTGTGTGCTGACAGGGCAGGGTTAGCTCTCGGGTTGGGTTATGAGAGAACTACTCCAAACACTTTGAGAGAAACTGTGTTCACTCCTTCCACTACCCTTGAGAAAGAGAGAGCCCAGTTAGACACCGATCAAAAAGCGAAGAATCCTACTCAACCTACAAAGAAAGCTCTTCATTCACCAGATGAACATCCTCAGCAAAAACCCAAAAAGACCGTGATATTTGCGCCTTAGACCCATGCTCACACACCCAAGAGAGTGTATCACCGCTCCTATTGTCATCGGGTGGGTCACTTGGTTGGGTTTTGCTTTCGTCGTATCAGGGATGAACGACGTTCTTTTGCGATAAACTTTTAGGACATGCATTACCCATATTTAGGTATGCATGAGTCTGCTTTACACTCTTTCTTTGATTTTGAGGATCCCCATTGTTTTGTGAGTGCTTATGCCCCTCGTGGTGTACACCATGCTTCATATGGTGCTAGACCGTGTGTAAGAGGTTTTAATTCTCGACAGGTTGTGAGACCTCATCGTTTTCCAGGCTCGCACTTTGTAGGTAGACCTCGCACATTTTATCATGGTTCATATCCTGTGCATGATAAGTCTACTACTTTGCCTGGTTCTCGAGTTTTGCGATGCTGGATTCCAAAACAGTTGTAACTCACCCTCTTACTAAGCATTTGAGAGATTCTAGCATGTTTTTAGGGGGAGTTGTGTAGCATTGCATGAGCTTCTGTTATATGATTAATTGCTTTTACGAGTACATGATCTGTTATGGCTTTGAAATATTGTCTTTAATACTATTGAACTCACTTGGATTGTCTACATCTAATAGTTGTCATGAGCATGTCTTTTATTTGTGAAAATTTGAAAATGATCACTGCTTAGTCTAGAAACTAGCATGAATAGGTTGAGTGCATTTGCTATCTTTTACACACCTGATAGCTAGGTCCTTTTCACTTGGATGCTAATACGCAACTTGATTTGATCAAAAATATTATGCTGAAAATGAAAATGAAAAATGAATGAAAATGAAAATGAATGATATGCATGCTATTATGTGCTAAAATTGAAAAGATCTAGGTGGGTTTGCTTTGTCGCACTACTTTGTTCTGGACTGCTTACCATAGCATTTTTGTAAGAACTAGGACGTTGTAGTGTATACCGAGATCAATGCTTTAAGCTTCCGATGGTCTTTTTAGTGACCTAGGCTTGGCTTGGTCGGTTAGCATAAGGTTAACATGCAAATAACCCCTAGCACAAAAATAAAAAGTTAAAATTCATTGCATATCATGTTTGCTGAAGCTCCTTGAAGTGGGATATGCTTATCTAGTTAGTATTTGGCTAGCTTTTGTGAGAAACCAAAGGTTGGTTTCGGTGTTTTGTGATGAGTGATTGACTGGATTTTACCCTCTGTTCGAAGGGTACCTCCGGAGGGGCTTCGGAGGTGGTTCTCCGAAGGGTGTTCGGAGGTGTTTGCTTGCTGCAGCTGCGCAGCGGAGTGTGCCTGTCGGAGGGGTCCGGCAGTACACGATGACTGGGTTCGTACCGATGGCTTCGGTACTTTGGGCGGTACACCGGAGTGTGTACCAGAGGTTGCTAACCCGGAGAGGTCTCCGGAGTACTGGATACACTTGTTTGCTTTTCTGTGGTGCGCAGGGACTTCGGAGGCGACGGACAAGGTTCAAGCCAAGTGAACCTAGGTCAAGCGGGAGGCTTGATGCCAGGGGAGCGGGGAGCTCCGTCACGGTGGCTGCGAAGGTGGTCTGGGTCGGTCCTCGGGTCGAGGCGTGCCAGGTGAAGGCAGAGAGTGCGGAGCGTGGCTCCGGCTGAAGGTACTCCGAGACAAAGTCCTCGGAGGTGAGGCACTTCGAAGGTACTCCGAATGGAGTGACTTCGGAGTTGGTGGATCAAGTCCTCTGCGGAGGCAAGGTATTCGAAGTGTGCTCCGGAAGGAGACATTCGAAGGTGGCCCGACGAAGGTCTCAGAAGTCGAGGCGCATCAAAGGCATGGTCCGGGTGAGGCTCGTCGAGGAGTGTGCTCGGAGTGAGGCACTGCGACAGAGTGCTCATGGAATTCTTCATGCGGAGGCCTTGGACGAAGGAGGGACTTCGAAGGGTGGTACTCCGAAGGTGGGGCTTCGGAGTGAGGATGACTTGAGGTGCTTCGGCCTGCATGGCTTCGGTACACGGACTGACGGAGTTCGAGCTGGGTGAAGCTGCGAAGCCGTGGTGGTCCACTCCGGAGGTGTTGGTGCGAAGGCCCAAGGGGCTTTGACGGCTTCGGCTCAAAACCGTCACTGTATCGAAGGACTTCTTCGGCGGAGCGAAGGCCAACAGGCTGCAGGCTTCTCGCCGAAGCTACCGCACCCTCCGGTGCGAAGGGAGGTTCCAGAAGTCAACACTGTAAAGGCTGACACTGTCTGTTCTGAAAAAGGCTGACACTGTCCCCTCTGCAGCTGACAGAGAAGCCTCCAGAATAAAGGTGGACTACCTTTTGTACCCCTTAGTTCTGTAGAGACAAAACGAATGTAAACCCTAGGGGTAAAGTAGTCACTTCCTTAGGATGAAGCCGTGGGCTATAAATATGGGGGCTCGGTAGGTAACATTTAACACTTTTTGAGCATTTACTGTTGAGCTCCTGTACACACAGACCTCGCTGGTTTTCATCCAGAGTTCAATATATTTGTGTTCCTTGTTCAAGCGGCGAAGCCCTGCTTCTGTGTGTTTTTGCTTGAGCTCGCGTTGCATACCTCGCTAGTTTTTAGTTCACCGAAGCCTGTCTTGGTGAAGGGTGTTTTTCTCGCGAAGTGTGTTTTTCTGTGTGCTGTCGCTCTGTGTAACACGAGGCAAGACCTCGCTGTTTACTAGCGAAGCCCTGGTCGTATCCCGTAGTGCTTCTTGTGTCGAAGCCCTTAGCGTAGTCTTTTTGTGTGCGTGTAGACCTTCGCGTACGAAGCCCAGCACCAGTTGCTGTCGCCAAGTACTTGGTCGAAGTCCTCAGAGGGCTGTCCACTCTTGCGAAGGGTGAAGTGCGAAGCCTGCTCGAAGCACCCTGTGTGCGGAGCCTACACTGACTAAGCAGAGTAGATTTCCGAGGGTTGTAAGTGGAGCGAAGTCTTCTTGGCTTCAAACTTTTGCTCCTCCGAAGCCTGTGTTCGAAGGTGTCGAAGTACCTCCGAACCAGACCTTCGAAGGTAGTGTTCGAAGCCTGTTCCGCAGAAGACAGAACTGAAACCGAAGGCTAGTCTTTAGCCCGAAATTTTAAAAGCTCCCATTCACCCCCCCCCCTCTGGTCGCCATTTCCGGTCCAACAATTGGTATCAGAGCTTGGTTAAGATCACCAGTTGACCTTAACCGGTTTTGTGATCTGTTGGCGACATGGATAGAGGCAGTAAAATTCCTCTGTTCGATGGGACAGATTTTGCATACTGGAAGGTGCGCATGGAGGCTTACTTGTTAAGCCAAGGAAATGCAATTTGGGAGATTGTGGACTCACAATACTCCATCCCTGATACCCGCACCACTCAAACTGAAAAAGATCAGTATATTGCCAACTCGAAGGCAAGGAACATACTGTTCATTGGGTTGAGTCGGAGTGAGTTTGATAGGGTGCAGCACCTTAGGACTGCTAGAGAAATTTGGACTACTCTCACTGTCTTTCATGAGGGCTCTGCTCAGATTAAGGCCAGGCGCCAAAGCACCTACAATCAACAGTATCAGCTGTTTGTGCAGGCACCTGGTGAATCTGTAGATGCCATGTTTTCTCGCTTTGACGCGATAGTGAGTAACTTGCGCTCCAACGGGACGCTTGCTTACAGTGATCACGATAGGGATATCAAGCTTCTCTATGCTCTTGACCGTAGCATATGGGAAGTGAAGATATCCAGCATTGAGGAGTCCACAGGCTATGACACTCTAACCTGTGATGAACTCTTTAGCAAGCTGAAGTCCACAGAGATTGCCAAGGCATCTCTTGCTGTGCACAGAAGCTCTTTGCCACAACCATTGGCATTGGTTTCTAGCACTAGCCGTGGCACCACTGCAGAACCAAGCACATCAGGCACTTGTGTTCTTGCAGATGGTTTTGCTTTGTCCTCCCTGGTCTCCGTCACAAAGGAGCAGGTGGACACTCTAGTCGATGATGAGCTTGCTCTCATTGCCCGGAGGTTCACCCGCTTTCATCATGAGAGACGGGATCAGAGGAGAAGTGGTTTTAGTGGCTGCTATGAATGTGGCGACACCTCTCACATTAAGGCCAATTGCCCCAAGATCAAGAAGAGAGATGAGAGTGAGCGCCCCAAATACCACAAAAAGGAGAGGAAGCCTTTTGTGAAGGGCAAGCGCGGCAAGATGGCTAAGAAAGTAGCCAAGGCCGCTTCCAGAGCTTTTGTTGCTGCTCTCAGCGACATCGACACATCCTCAACTGAGGAGTCGAGCTCTGAGGAGGAGGAGTCCCCAAGGAAGGAGGACAAGAAGGACAAGAAGGGACGTGACTTCACCGGCCTTTGCTTCATGGCCGACAGCGATCACAACGGCGATGAGCTTGACTCATCTGAGGTAAACCTATCATCTGATCAGCTACTAATTAAATTAGATGAGCTGAATGAAGTAGTGCTTGGCCAGGATAGATTACTTGTGCAAGCCGCTAGAGAAAGAAAAGACCTTAGACTTAGGCTAGAAAATGTTTCTACTGAATATGCCATGCTTAAGTCTAAATTTGATGATGCTGAATGTGAATCATGTTCTGTTGTCATGAGTGAGCTTGCTCAGTTGCGTTCTGTTCATGCTCAAACTCTTTCTGAGCTTGAGACTGCACAGAAGCAGCTTTTGGAGGTGGATTCTAGACCTCATGATGTTATTGATTGCATGAACTGCTCTTTATTGCGCGATAGCATTAATTTACGTGATAAGCATGTTCATGATTTAGAGGCTAGATTGGAGAGGGCCGGTAGTTCTAAGGATGTGCAACCTGTTTGTGACACTTGCATCACTCTTAAGGACCAGCTAGGCACTGTCAGAGAGCGAGCGGAAAACCTCATGTCCGAAAATGAATACCTTATTTCTGTGGTTAACAAATGCACTGAGGGGAAGGGTAGGATGGATTTGCTCTTGGCCAAGACCAAGTTGTGTGCTGACAGAGCAGGGGTAGCTCTAGGTTTGGGTTTTGAGAGGATACCTTCAGACAGTAAGACCAAAACTGTTTTTACCTCTCCCACCACCCTAGAGAAAGAGAGAGCTCTGTTGGGCACCCCATCAGCCAAAAAGCCTACCCATCCACCAAAGAAAACCACTCTTCCTGTCAAGAAAAATCCTCCCAAGAAAACCACTCAGAAGAAACCCAAGGAGCCTGTGAGAGTTGCTCCTGTGACCCATGAGAGTGCCCCCAGGAGAGTGTTTCACTGTTCTTATTGTCAGCGGGCGGGTCATTTGATTGGTTTCTGTTTCCGTCGCATCAAGGATGAGCGACGTGCACAGGCGATGAGCTATCAGGACATGCATTACCCATCTTTAGGTATGCATGAGTCTGAGTTTTACTCTCGTCCTGTTTTCGAGGCTCCTCGTGCTTCTCGGAGAGGTTTTGCTCCTCGACGTGTTCACCATGTTCCATATGGTGGTAGACCTCGGGCGAGTAGCTTTGTACCTCGTCAGAGTAGGAGACCTCGACATGCTTTGCGTTCTTTGCATGTAGGTAGACCTCGCACTTCACATCATTCTGATTTTCATATGCGTAGACCGTCTACTTTTACTGTGCCTACTACTCGTGTCACTCAGTGCTGGATGCCTCGTCATTATTTTACTCACCCCAACACTAAGCGATCGAGACGTTCTTATCATGTGTAGGCGACAGGTCGAGGCTTGGAGGGCACGTGGATCATGGACTCCGGTTGTTCGCGCCACATGACTGGAGATGCAGCATGGTTCTCCAGCCTCACCACAACCAAGCAAAGGGAACATATCACCTTCGGAAACAATCGAAGGAGCAGAGTGAAAGGTAAAGGTGTGGTAAGAATTAATTCAAACTTTACTCTCAAAGATGTTGCTTTGGTTGAAAACCTGGGATACAATTTGCTGTCTGTATCTCAGTTGCTTGATGAGGGCTTCGAAGTGCGATTTCATCGCTATACTTCGCAAGTGCTCAATTCTGATGGCGTTGTGGTGTGTAAGATCTTTAGGGTTGGGAGAGTTTTTGGAGCTGATTTTTCAGTGTCATCTGGTTCTTCTCATTGTCTTGTTGCACATTCAACTTCTGAGCTTTGGAAGTGGCATAGGAGACTAGGGCATATGAGCTTTGAATTGCTCGCTCGTTTGAGCGCCCTAGGTCTGATCCGAGGATTGCCCAAGCTCAAGTTTGAGAAGAATTTAGTTTGCGCTCCTTGTCGACATGGAAAAATGATTGCCGCTTCGCATTCGCCAGTCACCACAGTGATGACTGAACAGCCCGGAGAACTTCTCCATATGGACACTGTAGGTCCTTCTCGGGTTAGTTCTTTAGGCGGCAAGTGGTATGTTCTAGTTATTGTCGATGATTTCTCTCGCTACTCTTGGGTCTTCTTTCTCGCCAGCAAGGACGAAGTGTTTTCACACTTTCAGAGCTTGGCTTTGAGACTTTTTACTGAACTCCCTGGTGCATTAAAATTCATTCGAAGCGATAATGGCACCGAGTTCAAAAATAGTCTCTTTGTTGACTTTTGCATGGAGCATGGCATAGAACATCAATTCTCTGCTCCGTGGGTTCCTCAACAGAATGGTGTTGTTGAGAGGAAAAACCGCACTTTGGTTGAGATGGCTAGGACGATGCTTGATGAGCATAGGACTCCTAGAAAATTCTGGGCTGAGGCCATGAACACTGCTTGTTACATCTCAAACCGAATCTTCTTGCGCTCAATTTTAAATTTGACGTCTTATGATCTGCATTTTGGGAGACAGCCCAAGGTTACTCATCTTCGAGTTTTTGGCTGTCGCTGCTTTATCCTAAAACGTGGTAACTTGGATAAATTTGAGTCGCGATCTTCTGACGGGATCTTTTTGGGTTATACTACTCATGGTCATTCTTACCGTGTTTATAACTTGGAAACTAACACTGTCATCGAGTCATGTGATGTGACTTTTGATGAATCAACCCCCTCTGTTAGTTCTGCTTTTGAACAGGCCAATGAACACGATATGGAACAGACCTTATTCGAAGATGAAGATCCCGAAGAATTCGAGGATGATCCCCTACTACCCTTGACATCGACCCCCGAAGCTGACCCCGCTTCTACTACTTCGGCACGAGGTCCCGAAGCGACTACTTCAACATCGGTCATCTTGGACCACTCCAACGCACAAGTTGAGGGGGAGACTGCATCCCGCCGCGAGGCTCCACATCATGTCCAAAGGATGCACCCTCCCGAGCAGATCATTGGTGAGCTTGATCAAAGGGTAACTCGTTCTCATGCCCATTTCACTAATGCTGCTTTTGTTGCTTCTTTCGAGCCTTTAGATGTTAGTCATGCACTTTCTGATTCTAGTTGGATCAATGCCATGCATGAGGAACTTGAAAATTTTGAGAGAAACCAAGTCTGGACTTTAGTTGATCCTCCACCAAATGTTCATTTCATTGGGACAAAATGGATTTTTAAAAATAAACAAGGAGAGGATGGGACTATAGTTAGAAACAAGGCTAGACTTGTAGCTCAGGGCTTTTCTCAACTAGAAGGGATTGATTTTACTGAAACTTTTGCTCCTGTTGCTCGCCTTGAGGCCATTAGGATTTTGCTTGCCTTTGCGACATCCCGGGGATTCAAACTCTATCAAATGGATGTCAAAAGTGCTTTTCTTAATGGCTTCATAGGTGAAGATGTTTATGTAAAACAACCCCCTGGTTTTGAAAACCCCAAGTACCCACATAAAGTCCTTAAACTTCATAAGGCTCTTTATGGACTCAAGCAGGCCCCTCGGGCATGGTATGATAGACTTAAGTCTTTTCTGCTTGAGCGAGGGTATTTAATGGGCTCTGTTGATAAAACTTTGTTTACTCTCAAGCATGGCAAAGATTTCCTCCTAGTTCAGATTTATGTGGATGATATCATCTTTGGTGGCTCTTCTCATGCTTTGGTTGCCGAGTTTGCAGATACCATGAGCAGGGAGTTTGAAATGTCGATGATGGGTGAACTCACCTTTTTCCTTGGTTTGCAAATCAAGCAAAGCAAACAAGGTACTTTTGTCCACCAGACAAAGTACACCAAGGACCTGCTCAAAAAGTTCGACATGTCCGATGCGAAGCCCCTCGCCACTCCAATGGCTACATCTGTAGCACTGGACCCTGACGAAGATGGAGAAGCCGTAGATCAGAAGGAGTTCCGGAGCATGATCGGCTCCCTCCTCTACTTGACTGCCACGAGGCCGGACATACACTTCGCAGTATGTCTGTGCGCTCGTTTTCAGGCTTCGCCACGAGCATCGCACCGCCAAGCGGTTAAGCGCATTCTAAGGTATCTCAAACACACCCTTGAATTTGGCATATGGTATTCATCATCCTCATCTTTATGTCTTAGAGGTTATTCAGATGCGGATTTTGCTGGGTGTAGAATTGATAGGAAGAGTACCTCTGGTACGTGTCATTTTCTGGGTACTTCTTTGGTTTGCTGGTCTTCCCGCAAACAGTCTAGTGTTGCACAATCGACGGCTGAGGCCGAATATGTTGCTGCAGCTAGCTGTTGCTCTCAGATTTTGTGGATGGTTTCCACTTTGCGGGATTTCGGGTTAGATTATAAGAGTGTTCCACTTTTCTGTGATAACACTAGTGCTATTTGTATTGCAAACAACCCGGTTCAGCACTCCAGAACCAAACACATTGATGTACGATATCATTTTCTCAGAGATCACAATGAGAAGGGTGATATTGAACTTCAATATGTTGATACCCAACACCAGCTTGCCGACATTTTTACAAAACCCCTCGATGCTTCTCGATTTGCTTACTTGCGTGGGGAACTTGGTATTTGTCATCCCTACGGCATTTTGTGAGGGGGAGCTGATGTTAATTGTTTTGCATATGCTCATTATGTGTGGAATTGCACTTACATCTTTTGCTATTATATGCCTGCTTTTAATTCAAAGAAATCATGTCAGCTCAGCTCTATGAAATATGTCTGGAACGTTGGTTGTGCATGATGTTTTATTTTCTAAAATCAAAACTTGCTCACTACACAATCTTGTATCTAGCTTGTTTAGGCAGGACTGCTTCTAGCTATCTTTTATCTACTTGACAGCAAGACACTGTTCCTTGGATGCTAAAATTTGCAACTTGAAAAATGTGTTCTTTATTCATGGATACTCATCAAAATATTTAATTCACCTGAATTAAAATCAACAATCCATGATTTGTCTGGTTTAAATGAAAAGATCCAGGAGGGTTTGTTTGTCGCACTACTCAATTCTAGACTGCTTACCATCGCACTTTGGTCTGAACTGGGATAGTGTAGTGTATACCAAAATCACCGCCTTAAGCTTCAGATGGCTTTCATGCCTAGGCTTGGCCTGATTGGAAAGTATAAGGTGGACAAACAAATAACCCTTGGCATTAAGAAAAGAACAACAAAATTAATCAATCATCAAGTTTGCTTTCAAAGCTCCTTTTTGGACAAGACTTGTCTGTCTAGGGTAGAAATTGTTAGCTTTGCGCAGTCCTTGCCTTCACATGTCTAGCTGCTATGATTAAGTGGTGATGCTGTTATCTCACAAATGACAAAATCACATGCCATCATCTTGTTTCACAGAATGTTACATTGAGCTGAGCACATGAACTTTGATATTACTATTGGCATATTTTTGCATTATATGTCTTTGCAATTCCATTCTCTTCGAAGCTTTGCATCTTTTACATGCTCCTTGATGCTTGCATTGCCAAAGGGGGAGAAATTCCGGAGAGATTTGCTATGTTCTCTGCCGCAAGAAGGCATAATTTCGAAAAAGGGGAGAGATTTTTGACATAAAGGGGGAGAAAAATTTGCTTAACTCAGGGGGAGTTCTTTTCAAGGGGAGATTTGCCAAATGGGCTTTTACTCTTTTACAAAGGGGGAGAAAAATTCTTTTACCAAGTGACATGATTTGGCTCTTTTCTGAGTTTTTATGGTCACTTGTGTGCTGAAATTTTTAAATTTTCTTGAACTTGGATTTGGTTGTCAATGCACTCATCAAGGGGGAGATTGAGAAACCAAGGGTTGGTTTCGGTGTTTTGTGATGAGTGATTGACTTGATTTTACCCTCTGTTCGAAGGGTACCTCCGGAGGGGCTTCGGAGGTGGTTCTCCGAAGGGTGTTCGGAGGTGTTTGCTTGCTGCAGCTGCGCAGCGGAGTGTGCCTGTCGGAGGGGTCCGGCAGTACACGATGACTGGGTTCGTACCGATGGCTTCGGTACTTTGGGCGGTACACCGGAGTGTGTACCAGAGGTTGCTAACCCGGAGAGGTCTCCGGAGTACTGGATACACTTGTTTGCTTTTCTGTGGTGCGCAGGGACTTCGGAGGCGACGGACAAGGTTCAAGCCAAGTGAACCTAGGTCAAGCGGGAGGCTTGATGCCAGGGGAGCGGGGAGCTCCGTCACGGTGGCTGCGAAGGTGGTCTGGGTCGGTCCTCGGGTCGAGGCGTGCCAGGTGAAGGCAGAGAGTGCGGAGCGTGGCTCCGGCTGAAGGTACTCCGAGACAAAGTCCTCGGAGGTGAGGCACTTCGAAGGTACTCCGAATGGAGTGACTTCGGAGTTGGTGGATCAAGTCCTCTGCGGAGGCAAGGTATTCGAAGTGTGCTCCGGAAGGAGACATTCGAAGGTGGCCCGACGAAGGTCTCAGAAGTCAAGGCGCATCAAAGGCATGGTCCGGGTGAGGCTCGTCGAGGAGTGTGCTCGGAGTGAGGCACTGCGACAGAGTGCTCATGGAATGCTTCATGCGGAGGCCTTGGACGAAGGAGGGACTTCGAAGGGTGGTACTCCGAAGGTGGGGCTTCGGAGTGAGGATGACTTGAGGTGCTTCGGCCTGCATGGCTTCGGTACACGGACTGACGGAGTTCGAGCTGGGTGAAGCTGCGAAGCCGTGGTGGTCCACTCCGGAGGTGTTGGTGCGAAGGCCCAATGGGCTTTGACGGCTTCGGCTCAAAACCGTCACTGTATCGAAGGACTTCTTCGGCGGAGCGAAGGCCAACAGGCTGCAGGCTTCTCGCCGAAGCTACCGCACCCTCCAGTGCGAAGGGAGGTTCCAGAAGTCAACACTGTAAAGGCTGACACTGTCTGTTCTGAAAAAGGCTGACACTGTCCCCTCTGCAGCTGACAGAGAAGCCTCCAGAATAAAGGTGGACTACCTTTTGTACCCCTTAGTTCTGTAGAGACAAAACGAATGTAAACCCTAGGGGTAAAGTAGTCACTTGCTTAGGATGAAGCCGTGGGCTATAAATATGGGGGCTCGGTAGGTAACATTTAACACTTTTTGAGCATTTACTGTTGAGCTCCTGTACACACAGACCTCGCTGGTTTTCATCCAGAGTTCAATATATTTTGTGTTCCTTGTTCAAGCGGCGAAGCCCTGCTTCTGTGTGTTTTTGCTTGAGCTCGCGTTGCATACCTCGCTAGTTTTTAGTTCACCGAAGCCTGTCTTGGTGAAGGGTGTTTTTCTCGCGAAGTGTGTTTTTCTGTGTGCTGTCGCTCTGTGTAACACGAGACAAGACCTCGCTGTTTACTAGCGAAGCCCTGGTCGTATCCCGTAGTGCTTCTTGTGTCGAAGCCCTTAGCGTAGTCTTTTTGTGTGCGTGTAGACCTTCGCGTACGAAGCCCAGCACCAGTTGCTGTCGCCAAGTACTTGGTCGAAGTCCTCAGAGGGCTGTCCACTCTTGCGAAGGGTGAAGTGCGAAGCCTGCTCGAAGCACCCTGTGTGCGGAGCCTGCACTGACTAAGCAGAGTAGATTTCCGAGGGTTGTAAGTGGAGCGAAGTCTTCTTGGCTTCGAACTTTTGCTCCTCCGAAGCCTGTGTTCGAAGGTGTCGAAGTACCTCCGAACCAGACCTTCGAAGGTAGTGTTCGAAGCCTGTTCCGCAGAAGACAGAACTGAAACCGAAGGCTAGTCTTTAGCCCGAAATTTTAAAAGCTCCCATTCACCCCCCCCTCTGGTCGCCATTTCCGGTCCAACATTTTGCATCTCATGTCTTTCCATGTCTAGTATGCTAGTCTAAGTGGTGATTCTTTTATTCTCTTTTCATCTTACACATACTTAGATCATTTCATTGAGAAGTTTAGGCCTGTTACACCATGTTCATCTGCCTAGTTGTACTTATTTAATAATTCTCAGTTATAATCATTTGCTTCTAGGTTAGAAACCTTTAGACTTAGGCCTTTTGTCTATTTTCTGCTGCGTAGTCTTTTTGAGGTGCGTTGGGTATTGGGAACAGGCCATTGATTCGAAAGAATTTTTTAGGCGCCCATTCACCCCCCCTCCTCTGGTCGCTACTTTCGGTCCTACAGACCTTGATTTTGTGCCTTTTCCTTCCCCCATTCCTGGCTGGCATTACTGGTACCTTAGGGTATCGGCGACTTACTATGCTTTCCGGGATGAAATTGATGTCGGTCACTGAATCGGTCTCTCTCTTGTCGTGCTGTTCTAGAATGAAGCGATGTTGGCCGCATCGTGTTACTTTTGGTCCAATGCTCTCAATGCTTTTCTCTTTGGCCATGGACCGATGAGCCTCACATTGCTTGACGTCTACTTTTTTACTTGTCTTGACATCAGTTCACAGGTCCACCACTTCTCTCTTTGTTTCCAGCCGTCACACGATCTTGGTACCGACTTGGCCGATAACTAGGGCCGATACATCAGAAGGGACAACAAGAATGTTGGCCCGGTAGGCACTTGCGACCACATTGCTTTCCTCACCCTTTGGATAGAGGAATTTTTCTTCTGCGTGTCGGCCCCAGCCCCAACCCTTCAGCTCCAATACTTGAATGAATGGCCTCCCGCCTATGCGTGGATCTCCTTGGGTTGTTATTTTCTTGGGGCCACCAACCGTCTCCTCCACCTAGTATCGGTTGACTTATCGGCTATCAACTTAATTGGACGGCGTCAGGGTCCTTGGTGGTTTCTCTAGCTTTGGCTAAATGCCTATACTGTTGATGCCACCGGAGGGCCCCCTTTTCCTAGTCACTCTTTCCCACCAACTTTCCGGAGTCGGCCGCTCCTACTTTTCGTTGGTGTCATTCCTTGGGCGAAGCGGCCTCGTATCGTCCTCCCGTTGCTATCTCAGGTTATCCAATTTGATCGTCTGGTTCCCTTTTGGCTTTCACTCGGAGTATGCGCTCCTTGATCAACTAGTTTTTACAAATGTATCCCGGGACGAAGAGTCCTTTCGTATATTCTCTATAGCCACCTTTCCCTACTTGCTCCCAGTCAATTTTACCGATGACCATTCCCAGTGATGCTCTTATGAGTTTTATCACCCGTTGGTATTCTTAAGGAAGTTGGGCTTCAGCCAGCTTCCTCCTCATCTCTTCTTCGTCGGATGTATTCAAGACCGCGGGAGGGTCATGAGCGCTCTGGAATGTAATTGCCTCTCCCATATGACCGATGGGATACCCTCTGGAAGAGTCGCTACTTGGATGACTTGTCGGGTGACCTCTTCCACCTTCTGTGAGTGGTGGGGCGAGTTGAATCTTCACATCTTGAACCGAACATATTTGTCTATTGGGAATGACTTCATTGTATTGGCACCGAGGTGGATCCTAACCTGAGTATTCTGGCATTCTATTTTTTCCATTTGATGCTTCTGTGTCTTCAAATCTGATCAGGATTTGTCTTTTGCAGGATGTTGATGAGGATGCCCCCTCCATGAGCTTCAGCAGCTGGCTGATACGATACAGCCCAGTATCGGCCACAATGAACCTTGGCACCGGTGCCCCTACTCATGCGGCGTGGTTGAACGGGAGGTGGTCCTAGTCGGCTCGTGCTCCGGGGAAGGGTGTGTTGATAGAAAAAATGGCATCAATTGTTAAGATTGTCAAAATATCAATTTTGGTAATTTGGGCTGAAAATACACATGTCCCTGGTCAGGTCGAAGCCCTACAGAGCCGAAGGACCATTGGGCTATGGGCTCCAGAAGCTTCTAGCAACCCACGGCCTTCAGCCAGGAAGCCTTCGGAGGCCCACGCCGCCGAAGCTTTGGACCGAAGAGCAGGCTTCGACGGGCCTGGCCGAAGGCCCACTTCGGTAGAGATAGAGTTGGACACGATTCCGACTAATTTTTTATCTCTACTCAGCCGAATTAAAGCATATTAGATCAAAGGTTTAGCCCCTATAAATATAGAGGCAAAGCCAATTCAGAGAGCCCCCTAACACAAATCAAACAAAAAGCCCTAGCTTTGATCGCATTTACTTTATCTTTACTTTTCTGTACTCTTTGTGGGTTTGCCTGGGAGCCCTTTGACGGCCACATCGAAACAGTGGTAATCCTTGTTACTTCGCTTGTGAAGTATCAGTCAATCTACGTAATAGATTGCTATCGTCTTGTTACTCCGCCTATGAAGTATCCGCTAATCTGCGTAACAGATTGCTATGTTCGCTACTAGTGCAACACTTAGCAGAATTCGGTCCTCAGGCCGAATTGGTACTTCAAATCAACTCTGTTGCAGGTTTCCACGTTCGGAGCTACTTCGTCGGAGGTGTCCGGAGCTGAGAGATCGGTTTCAGAGGTTGCCAGAACACCCTTCGGTGAGACTACTGCTTCGACCGCACGCTTCGCCTGCACACTTCATCACAACCGGTTTCACCATGCTCGTACTCCCCTCTGGACGAAGTCACGCTCGCGCGTTGCGCTTGAGTCCGTATTATGTATTTCACTGTATCGGAGACTTCACGCTGAACCCCGCTATTCGGAGGTGATTATCACATCTAGATTCATTCGGGGTTCATCTTCGATCAAATCAGTCCGAATGCCAAAGGTACCCTTCGGCGGGACACTTCGCATCAGACGTCGAAGGTATACTTCGGTGACCCCCTTCGCACCATACTTCGAAGCAGACAGGCTCCTACCGGTTTGCTGATTTATTCTGTTTAATATATTTCCTCGGCTAATTGGATTATTTTGTGTGATCATTGCGTGGCGACTCCACCCACCCTTACCATGGCTAAGGGTAGTCGAAATGCGACGTCAGTGCTATGTTATGCTTAGGCTTGTCCCTAAGTATCCGCACACTTTTGGATCGTCGGACTGACCCAAGTGCGGGGCACGTTTTCATGTCAACACACTTTTTGGCGACTCCACTAGGGAAAAAGCTACGCCAACATGATGGGTACGTCTACATCGGCCACCGGTACATCTATAACGACTACTACATCTACACCGCCAATGGATACCATAGGAGGCGTGGATATCGATAACCGCAATTTCCTAACACCTACTCTTGAAGATATCCCCGCAGAAGACCGAGTAGAGATCGAGGCAAAGTTAAAGGCGCTCCAAGACATGATGCTTGGGGGCTACATCAAGACACGTGCAGGCTTCATCAAGCACGACATCATCACCCCCGACCTTGCTCGTGTCCAGGTAACACCCATATCACCTCGTTTATCTTCCTTAGAGATTGAGAAAAAACAGTCGCGTCAGTAGATCAGGTCGTTAGCGCTTCTCTATCCAACCGTCTAGATTTGGCAGTTAGCTCCAAAGTAGAGGCAACTCTTAGAAGGTTCGACTTTACTGAGGCCGTACACCCATTCCCTATTGCTAGTGTACCTCCGGTAAATCATGTGTACAGCAGAAATGACATTGACACTGGCAAGACCATTACATCTCCGGCCCCAACGCCCGTGGCCGAGACTAGTCATTATGCTTATGGCCAAACTAGCACTACGTACCACGCACCACTACCACCTGCGCCGGTACCAGCCCTACCCACGCTGCCCATGCCGCATGCACATGCACCTAGGTTCGAGCAAGTGATACAGCTAGCGCATAGGGAGGAGGCCCATGGCCGACACGCCGACATCCCGCCGTGTGTCGTGCCCCCGCATGAGAGACGTGCGTAGGCAGCAGGCCAAGATGACCTAGAGGAGCGGATCCACGCACTATTTAGGGAGTGTGCCGGCTTCATGCCTAAGGGTCGGGTTTGGGTTTACCATAAGCCATATCCCGACCATCTCGATACAATACCCTACCCCCGCGGCTATAGAATCTCTAAATTCACTAAGTTTGACGGCGAGTGTAGAAAAACCACACTAGAGCACTGTTGGGGGAAAATGCTTCACTTTCAGGACTTAGAGATTAACAGTTCAAAAAGACTTACTAAGCTTCGGAGCTGATGGGCTCATACTCGAAGGTGGAGGTGTTAAGCTGAAGGGTGCCTCGATCTGAAGTCCAAAGGAGCCCTCCGCAAGATATGAGGCTCCGAAGCAGAGCGACAGGATTGATAAGACGTTTGGCTTATCCACTTGCCTCAAATAGATTTTACCATTTTAACCCTGTTCAGGGTACCGAATAGTTTCCACTATGTCGGTTGTAATCAAGGGGTAAATAGGTCTTTTCCTTAGATATTTTTGCCTATAAATACCCCCCTCTTTACTCTGTAACAGGCATCGAATACTCAGCTATTCTAATACACACATTCGAGCTACTTAAGCTATTATCCATTCGGAGGCTTGAGATAGTCCTTAAGCACAAACTCACTGTTTGTCTGTTCTTGATCTCAGAGAACCTGTTAGCGTAATATTTTACGCCAACAGTTGGCGCCATCTGTGGGGAACCAAGTTCTAGAAACTTGTTCTCTACTGCTGACTGCACTTCGAAGAGCACTTACGGAGAGAGCCTCGAAGTCCCAAGATTCTACGCACCCTTCGGTAAGGGGTTTCCTAGTGCAGTTCGGAGGCCTTCCCTTGCCTTCCCAGACCAATCGAAGTCCTCGGTCTTCGGACCTCTCCGTTACTAGCTATGCCTCCGAAGAGAAGCCAAGCCTCAGGTCCTCTCCGAAGGTCCCCTCGGACCAACGGAGCCGGACCCTCAGCTGTTCCAATGATTCCCGAGGGTGCCGCTTGGCGTCGAGTGCCCAGGGGCCCTCGAGCTCCTCCTACGGTGCTCCAAACTGATTATGTCAGTTCCCAAGACCCGGAGCTACCCTCCGATGAAGACGAAGACCTTCCTGGAACCGAAGCTACTCAGTTAGCAAGGCTTCAGGAGGAAGTGGCTAGATGGACGCAAGAGGCCGCTGATCGCCTCTGCTCCCAAGCCTCCACCGAGACTCCAGAAGGGCCCCAAGATGGTGGTGCTCGCAATCTTCCCGAAGCTATTCAAGTACCGGAGGAGGCTGAGAATGCATTTTTTGATGATGAGTCTCCGCTACATTCGGACTTGCAAAGAGTGCCCTTCGATCCTAGGTTCAAAGCCTCGAAGTTGCACAAGTACTCCGGTGGGTCAGACCCCAGAGAGTTTGCTCATTCATACGCCCTGGCGATAGAAGCAAGCGGAGGGGTGCGCAACACTATGGCAAGGTGTTTCCCCCTCACTCTCGAAGGTGTGGCGCTCCGATGGTTCTGGTCCTTGGAGCCAGGATCGATCAGATCCTGGGAGCAGTTGAAGAGGAAGTTTGTAAGCAACTTCTAGCGTACCTTTCTGGCTCCGATGTCGACAGGGAGCTTGTTCCAGGTGAAGCAGCGAGCGGGAGAAACACTTCGAGAGTACTTCACGCGCTTCGCCGACACCAAGTCACAGATTAAGGGCCTGTCTACCTCTTCGGTAGTCGACGCCACCCGCGAAGGGGTGCTAAACCCCGACCTCCTCAGCAAGCTCCATCGAAAGCCTGTGACGTCTGTGGCACAGCTGATGGCATACTTCGAACAGTATGCCAAGGCGGAGGAAGGCTGCCTTTGGCGAGCCATAGCACCCGCACCTGCCCTCCGAGAAGTAAAGACAGAGCCCGAAGCCTCAGCTCCTCTGCAACCCCCTCAAGACAATCGCTTCAACGAGCACAGGCGAGGGAAGAAACATTTCCGTTCGGAGGTGCTAAGCATCGCACCCTCCGTTCCGAAGGCACCTACCAGTTATCAGTAGGTGCAAGGCTTCAAGGTTGGAGCGCCGAAGCCCCAAGAAAGAGTACCTGGCAGGCGCCAGAGTTTTTTCTGCTGCGTGCATGGCGACAATAGAAGCCATGACACAAAGGACTGCAAGGCAGTGTTGGCCCTTCGGGGCAACTACCTAGGGCGAAGTACCAGGTGGGGTACTTCAGATCGAGCCCCACCAGCGGCACAGTCAGAGCCTGTGCAAATCGTGGCCCGAGCTGGTGTCCCCGAAGCCCTCATGCGACTTTCGGTGGCCAATATTATGCCACCACCGAAGCAGGAAGACCCATAGGACCGTGGCAAGCGAGTGGTCCTACCCATCTCCGGAGGGGGGACCCTCGGAAACATGTCCAAGAGGCAGCAGCGTGAATACGTCCGTGAAGTAGGGCACATTGGGACTTCGAGCTCCGTGGAGGGAATGCCAGAATGGTCCCATGTGCCCATCTCTTTTACTGCCAGTGATGCCGCTGGGGTAAAGTTCCCTCATGTTGACCCCTTGGTCATTTCTGCAGACATAGCAGGGGTGGAAGTCCGAAGGATCCTGATGGACGGCGGGAGCTCCGCAGACATACTTTTTGTCCAGGCCTTCGATCAAATGTGCATACCTCAGAAACATCTACTTCCAACGACACGGCCACTTCAAGGTTTCTCAGGACCGCCTCTCGATTCCCTCGGCCAGATAGGCCTCGAGGTTGCTTTCGGAGAGGGGCCTTTGGCTAGGGTGGAAGAGGTGATCTTCGATGTTGTCGACTCCCCCTATGCTTACAACGCAATCTTCGGGCGAGGGATGCTGAACCAATTCGGAGCTATAGCGCATCACAACTATCTTTGTCTCAAAATGGCCACGCAAGGTGGAGTTCTTACTGTTTCTGGAGACCAAGCTATAGCCCGGAGAATGGAGTATGGGCACGGCCAGCCGTTGGACCCCCGGCAAGTGCGCAGCGTGACGGAGCGCATAGAAGAGGTTCTGGAGGCTTCGAACTCTTCGAAGGGGCTCTCCCTTAAGCCAAGCCCGGAAGGTGATGTCGAGACGAAAATAATTTCAAAGGATGGCAAAGAATACCTAGTACAGTTTGGCAAGGGGCTATCCCTAGAGATAGCTGCCTCATTGGAAGAAGTCGTCAAGAAAAATCTAGACGTCTTTGCCTGGCATGACGAAGACATCACCGAGGTTGATCGGAGTATCATCGAGCACAGCCTGCTCATCAACCCGAAGTCTAGGACAGTGCACCAGGGGCTCCACAAGCTGTCTACAGAAAGGGCAAGCCTTGCCAAGACCGAAGTAGAAAAATTATTAAGGGCTAGCATCATCAGGGAGGTAGCCCATACCGAGTGGTTGGCGAACCCTGTTTTTCTAAGGAAGAAGGACTCGAACAAGTGACACATGTGTATTGACTTTACTTAATTAAATAAAGCATGCCCGCGAGACCCCTACCCGATGCCCCGAATAGACCAGCTGGTAGATTCCACAGCCGGCTCCGAATTGCTAAGCTTCCTCGATGCTTACTCTGGGCATCATCAAGTCTGGCTAAAGCGTGAAGATGAAGCCAAGACAAGTTTCATAACTCCTTCCGGGGTATTTTGTTATGTAAGAATGCCTTTTGGCTTGCGGAATGCCGGAGCCACTTTTTCATGTTTAATAGCTAATGCTCTAGGTCACCAAATAGGCCGAAATGTTGAAGCCTATATGGATGACATTGTAATAAAAAGTGCTCAAAAGCACCAGCATAGTCTAGACCTAGCTGAAACATTTGAGAGCCTCCGAGCATGTGGAGTACGCCTCAACCCTAAAAATGTATATTCGGGGCGCAAGCAGGAAAACTGCTAGGGTACTTAGTTTCGAGCAGGGGAATCGAAGCTAGCCCAACGCAGATAAGTGCACTGCAAAGAATGGCTCCACCAGGGAATTTGAAGCAAGTCCAGAAGCTAGCAGGAAGGCTCGCAGCTCTTAGTAGATTCCTGGCCAAGTCAGTAGAACGAAGCCTCCCAATTTTCAAAGCCCTAAAGGGGTCCGAAAGCTTCAATTAGACGCTGGAGTGCCAGAAGAGCTTTGATGATATAAAAGCATACCTCGGAATCCTGTCAACACTTACTGTGCCCCTCCCGGAGGAAACACTCATCCTTTATCTCGCAGCAACAGGCTCCGCAGTAAGTGCAGTACTGATTAGAGAAGTTGAGCTTAAGGGAAAGCTGGTGCAGAACCCAGTTTATTTTGTTTCAGAAGCTTTGTCCCGAGCTAAGATTAGATACTCCGAGCTCGAGAAATTTGCTTATGCCCTGGTAATGGTGTCGCGGAAGCTAAGGCATTACTTTCTGGCGCATAACCTAATCGTTCCTACCTCGTACCCTCTTGGTGATATGCTCCAAAGAAAAGATTCTACGGGTAGGATCGGAAAATGCGCTATCGAGCTAGCCCCCTTTGGAATCTCCTTCATGGCAAGAACAGCTATCAAATCCCAAATCATAGCCGACTTCGTAGCAGAGTGGACGCCATCTGCAGTTTGGGCTCCGGAGGAGCCCTCCGAAGGGTTATGGACAATATTTTATGACGGAGCTTATCAGACATCTGGTGCCGGAGCTGGAGCGGTCATCATATCACCGTCAGGGCAAAAGGCCATGTATTCTACGAGGCTCAACTTTAAAACCACCAATAATATCGCAGAATACGAAGGGGTCCTGCTAGGCCTCCGAAAAGCAAAGGCACTTGGAGCAGCAAGGATAATAATTAAACAGATTCCCAAGTCGTCGCAGGGCATGTTGATAAAAGCTTCCAAGCAAAGAACCCACATCTAGCGAAATACCTTGAAGAAATCCGTAAGACTGAAGCAGCATTCAAAGGATTTTCTGTTCGAAGTATCCCTCGGGCAGATAATCAACTCGCATATATTCTAGCAAAAGCTGCAGCCAGAGCATTGGACCTCCCGGAGGGTGCTTTCTATGAAGAACTAGTCAAGCCTGTAGTCAATCAATTACCCTCCGCAGAAGTACTTTGCATTCCAGCTATAGATTGGAGGGCTCCGATAATGAATATCTTGCAAGGTGGCAGAGATTCTTCAGACGGTCCAAATGCCCGAAGATTGCAAGCAAGGGCTCGAAATTACAAGCTTGTCAACGGAATATTGTACAAAGCCAGAGTGTGTTCCCCCCTACTCCGATGCATCTCACAACCCGAAGGCCAAGACATACTTCGGGACATTCACGAAGGTTTGTGCGGAAGCCACCTGGCCCCTCGTGCTCTAGCAGGAAAGACACTTCGGCAGGGGCTCTACTAGCCGACAATTGTAAGAGATGTGGAGGAGTTGGTTCGAACCTGCCAAGGAGCCAGTGGATGGGAAGACGAAGCCACCGTCCGCCAGTTCCACTTCAAGTCATTGCCCCGGTATGGCCAATGGCTCGGTGGGGCATGGACCTCATAGGCCCTTTTCCAATGGCAAAAGGCAGCTTGAAATTTGCGGTGGTAGCAATCGAATATTTTTCAAAGTGGGTCGAAGCAGAGCCATTGACTGCTATCACTTCAAGGAATGTGCAAAAGTTTTTCTGGCAAAATATTATATGCAGGTTCGGAGTGCCAAGGGAGCTAACCGTGGATAATGGAACCCAGTTCGAAGTTGACACATTCAAAGAATTTTGTGAAGAGTTGGGCATTAAGTTGTGCTTCGCAGCAGTGCGCCATCCACAGTCCAACGGATTGTCGGGTTGGCCAAGGGGCTGTGGGTCGAAGAACTTCCCAATATCTTGTGGTCCATCCAAACAACTCAAGCCAGGTCCACAGGCTTTACCCCATTTAGGCTACTATTCGGAGATGAGGCCATGACTCCTACGGAGCTCAGGGGTGGATCCCTTCATGTAGTGCAGCCTGGAGATGAAGATGAAAGAAACACTTCGCTGGACTTATCAGAGGAAACAAGGCTTCGAGCTGTCACCAATCTGACGAAGTACCAAGGCCAAACAAAAACATGGTATGACCCAAAGATAAAGCTGAACGAGCTTAGACCAGGTCATCTAGTTTTGCGAAGTGTAATAGCCCCGGGGAAGCTAGGAAATAAATGGGAAGGACCATATATTATCCTACGCTCAGGACACCTCGGATCATTTAAATTAGCTAATTTAGAAGGGGAAGAGTTGAAACATGCATGGCATGCGGAGCACCATAAGCGTTACTACGCTTAGGGGCTCCTTGTAATCACTTGTAAAGAATTCCTTTTCTAAATAAAGTGGAGGGTCGAATTTTGTTTGCTCTTCGAATATCCCTTACTCCTAATGGATGCATCGGGAGGACGGGGATGCTTGCAGAGTCAATCATCTTTCCCAAGACCCAGGCAACAGCCTGCGAACCATGGGTTCAAGGGCTTCGCTGCCAGCCTACGAATTCTAGGCTCCGGCTTGTTAGGATCCATAGAAGAGTCTAAGGACTTTAAAAGAGCAGATTTCCGGCCCCGGGTTCGAAGTATCTGTAAAAGAGCCAAAGGTGGCCACCCTACGGATTCCAGGCTCTAGCTTGTTAGGATCCTTAGAAGAGTCTAAGGACTTTAAAAGAGCAGATTTCCGGCCCCTGGGTTCGAAGTATCTGTAAAAGAGCCGAAGGTGGCAAGCCTACGGATTCCAGGCTCCGGCTTGTTAGGATCCGTAGAAGAGTCTAAGGACTTTAAAAGAGCAGATTTCTGGCCCCCAATTCGAAGTATCTGTAAAAGAGCCGAAGGTGGCCAGCCTACGGATTCCAGGCTCCGGCTTGTTAGGATCCGTAGAAGAGTCTAAGGACTTTAAAATAACAGGTTTCCGGCCTCCGGGTTCAAAGTATATGTAAAAGAGCCGAAGGTGTCCACCCTACGGATTCCAGGCCTAGGCTTGTTAGGATTCGTAGAAGAGTCCAAGGACATTAAAGATAAACAGATTTCCGGCCTACGGGTTCGAAGCATCTATAAAAGAGTCGAAGGTAACCAAGCAATAAGGTTTCAAGGCACCGGCCAGTGAGACACTTTTAAAGTCCTAAAGCGACTAGTATAAGAGCCTACCAAGGTAGATTCAGCTCCAAAACTCACAAAATCATAAAACGAAACTATGTTCGAAGAACTCTACGAAAAGGTGAAATATGGATATTAAGTGTTGTGTGAAGCATCGGTTTGTTCGGCGTGTCATTGTGTCCGACGGACCTTTTTTGCAATGTGTAAGGTCCCCCACCCACAAGGAGGGGTAGGAGGGTAAAGAACAAACAAGATGCTTCCGGTGCAATTCACATTAATTCATCATACTTTTACATTAAGAGAAATTTTGGTCCAAGCCTAAGAAAAATCAGAGACCCTGTCGGCCTCTAGAGCTACTTCTCCGGCTACTCTGTCCTTCGGAGCTCGAAGCCACCGGGATTGTCCTTTTTGTTCAAGTGCTTCTTTTCTTCTTCGAGGCTCCTAGTTTCTTCTGCTCCTCTTGAAGCTCGGCCCAAGTCAAAAGTCTTTCGGAGTTAGCCTCCGCAGGGTCTTTGGCCTGGTACTCTGAATCAGACCAATCCATATGTACGGAGGATGAAGATGCCTTCTCTTTTTCCTCTTCCTTGATATAAGCTAAGACTTCTTGAAAAACCTCGAGGGTTACCTCCCCTTTATCTCAGCGAGGAACATAGAAGCGAGAGTGGCGGTAAGGCCTTAAGCTCTCGAGGCTTGCCCACTCCTTCCGGAGCCCTTCGTTAAAATCCAGTATTTCGAAGTCAGGTTCCGAAGGGCATGACAGAACCTAAAAGAACAAAACACCCAAACAAGCTCTTCGTTTATAAACTTTTCATTAATGCAAGGGGATTTACAATATTTCTTATACATAATTGCCCTATGAGCTAGACCTGTGGGTTGGTTGGTGGAGCAGGAGGTGCCGGAGCTGGCGAGGCTGGAAGCGGAGGCCTTGTCTGTGCTTGCTTTTGCCGACGGGCCTCGTCGATCCAAGATTTAGCTACAGCCTTGTGGTCCGTCTTCCAGGTTGACCGGAAAACTTCCCAAGCCGAGGCTACATTTGGCGAAGGATGCAACAGGTCCTCAGAGGCAAAGCTTCCGGGGGTCAAACCCCCGACTGGAGCGATGGTAATCTGAAGGGCTTCGAGGTCGCGGAGAACTCCAATTCCGGCACACTGACCAGAGATCTCTCCGTACCGAACACCGGAGTTCATCATCAGCGACGCCGCCACTTGGATCCTCTTCAGCTTCCGATCGAGGGGTTCGCTGGCCACCGTAGAAGACGAAGGGCACATAGTGCCAAAATATTCCAAGGTACCCTGAAGGGCATCCAAGGTACGTTCTGCTACACTGGCATTCTTCTTCTCTGCCGTCTCCAGCTCCACAGCGGTAGCAGTCACTTCGGCCACTTGGAGCAGCAAGGAGCTCCTTTGGGCCATCGCCTGCTTGAGAGAGCCTTGGAGCTCTACCAACTGGGTGCTCGAAGTGGCCGCCGCCTGCCGGAGCTTCTCAACCTCCGCCCGGAGCACTAAGCACTCGGCTTCAGCTTCTTGGGCTGAAGTCTGGAGTGCGTCGCTGTCCTTCCTTGCTAGTCGGAGGACTTCATCGGCTTTGGCCCTAGCCCTCCGTTCTTCGAGGACTTCTTCCTCCAACCGAAGTGCTCTTTCTTCGGAGCCCTTGAGCGCGGTTTGGAGGGTGGTAACCTTCCGTTTGAGTCGATTGGTTTCGACTTCATTAGAAGTCGCTGCCGCTCTAGCAAGGACGAATTGCTGCAAAAAGAACAAGTAAGAACCAGGTGTTTACATTTATTAATTGAAAATATTTGTAGTACTCTTTATACCTGAAGGGCAGCCCTTTCGAGGGCCATGTTGAGCACCGGGGCCCTGGCTTCGCTCAGAACAGAGACCAAGTCAGAGTTGGCAATGTCCTGGCTTTTCTCTGCCAAAGGTTCGAAGAGCGCCCGGAGGCCCGTTCGGTGTTCCAAAAATGGAGCCAGCAGAGGAAGCCAAGACGAAGCTTGGCGGTCATCTGTCGTGGCCTCTTCCTCCGAGTTGCTAGCCGAGGTCGTCGTTGGGCCGGGAGGAAGTCCGAGGCTGGACATGCTTTTGCCCCTCCCCGGCACGAAGGCAGGCGGCTCAACTACGGCGGAGGTAGCTCTTCCTTCGACGGCTACCCCTTCGGCTGGAGCCGCATCAGCAGGGATGACCTCAGCCACCGGAGCCGCGTCGGTGGGAACGGCCCCCGCCACCGGAGCCGGGGCGTCTAGTGGAGTCGAGGTGTCTATTGGAACCACGACCCCCGAAGAAGCTGGGACTTCGTGTGCAGCCGGGGCTTCGTCGCCCTTCGATGTACCTGCGGTACCAAGGTATTTGGTGAACATTTACAAGTAAAAATTGTTGCAGGAATCGACTAAGGCAAAAGATTCGAAGTGTACCTTCGGAGGCACCGTGAGGTAAAATCGTCGGGTCCCCCAGGACTTCATACATCCGGAGAATCTCATCGAGGTCATCCCCCGAAGTCCTCTCCGGTGTGTTTGCTGCTAGAACCTCGACCTCCACTGTGATCACTCTGGCTACGGGTGAGTTGGGGGCGACGGCTTCTGGCTCCAAGCTCAAGAGAGTGGGCGCGGGAGTGTGAGCCGTGTCCACCTCTGCAGCCTCCCGAGCAGGAGCTTCGGTTGGGACCCCTGCAACATCTTCGTCACCCTCCAAGAGGTAGTTCTCGAAGGTCTTCGCCAGTTGGGGATTGGAGTCCTCGTTCCCAGAATCCCTTGAAGCCATGCTCCGAACGTCCAAAGACGAAGTAGACGAAGCAGGGGTCAGTTTAGGAGGGATCTTCACCACCTTCTTCTTCTTCGAGGGGGTCTTGCCGGCCTTCTTCGGAGGCTCGGCGACGGCTTTCCTTTTCTGAGGGGCCGCTCTGGCCGAGTTAAAATCCGGCAGAGGAGGGGGCACCATCCTGAGAGCTCCCCACACTCTGTTGGAGCACTCCCAGCTCCCTACCATCTCCAACCTCTTCTACCTTTCAGCCACCGTAGGGGCTCCGAGGACCCGTTCGGTGGCCCGAGCTATCTCCTCCAGAGCTAACGCTAGTGGAGCCACTGGAAAAAAGGGTAACATATTATAAGTATGTTATTTTCATCATCTAACATATTACTGCAGGAGTTGAAGTCTTACCTAGAGTTCGGAGCTCACCCTCCGAAGCTTTTTTAAACACTATCGGCCAATTGGCCCTGAGGGGTGGAATCCGAAGAGCAATGAACTCTTCGGCGAGGTCGCGCATGCTCATGCCGCTGGCCACCGAAGTCAGTAGCCCTAGCCACGTTGAGAGCAGGCTAGGGTTCGGAGTAACCTCCACCTCCTTCCGGAACCAGATCTCCTGAAGAGGCCTAGCGAGGGGAGAGTCCTCTCCGACTTCGGCGTAGAACCACTAAAGGATCCAGTTGGTGTACCATCGGTCATTGATGGCCTTCACTAGAAAGTGTTGGGTGTGCTCCCTCTGCAACTAGAAGTTGACGCTGCCGAAGGCTGTTATCACCTTGGTGTCCCCGGGGCCATCTTGCGGCTTCGTCTGGCAGATGGCTTCGTGGGTGGCGGCGAAGATCTCTGATCGCCCCTCGCAACCTTCAGCCCGGAGCACCCATTCGAAGACAGCCAGGCGGGCGATGGCATTGGGAGACAGTTGAGGTAAGGTGATGTGGAACATACCCAATACCTCTACTAAGAAGTCGATGGCCGGAAGTCCCAAGCCTGCCTCGAAGAAGGCCTCAAAAACCACGACCTCTCCGCTCCGTGGCCTTGGGGTTGATTCCGACCTAGGGACTCGAGTCCTCAGTCCGGTCCCCAGCTTCCCTTCCACGGCCTATTCGATGGACTCGGCGGTGCTCGTAGACTGGCCGATGAGGAAGCTCTGAGGGATCTTCTTCTTGGATGGCGGGCGGAGCTCCCCAGGGTTCTTGGGCCAGGCGTCGCCCGGAGCTCCCGCCATTGCTGCTACGGCTGAGGCGGCCCACACTTGCCTCTACGCTAGTCCTTGCCATGGCTCGGTGGATTGAAAGGGTGTGAGAATTGAAGGTTGAAGGAAGTGAATCACAGATGCTAGGTACGGTAAAAAGTCTTGGGTAAATTCTAATCCCCTTTTTATAACCATCCGCTGGTTGCTCTACTTCGATCGCATTCACATTGCAGGTTCGACTTCCGTCGCTGGCAGGTGGGACCCGAAAGTGGAACGGCGTGAGACCGCTGTAAATTTCGACCGTTACCTTTTACAGAGTGTAACGGCTACTTGCGCAGTAACGGTTATAATCAAATGGCTTCTCACAACGTTTGGGCTTCGTAACGGTTCTCTTTCCCACGGAGCGTTCACACAGCGGTTGGGAGCTTGAAGTCGTGGTCTGAATGCTTTGGATCAGAGATCCTGTGAAAGACTGTAATGTGTTCAAATTTTCTCTAAGTCTCAGAATATGAAAATATTCCTTGCGTATACTGCCTCCCTTCTATACAGGTTAAATTCGGAAAGGCGTATTCGAGGGGCTACTGTTGGGGGAAAATGCTTCACTTTCAGGACGTAGAGATTAACAGTTCAAAAAGACTTACTATGCTTCGGAGCTGACAGGCTCATACTCGAAGGTGGAGGCGTTAAGCCGAAGGGTGCCTCGATCTGAAGTCCGAAGGAGCCCTGTGCAAGATATGAGGCTCCGAAGCAGAGCGACGGGATTGATAAGACGTTTGGCTTATCCACTTGCCTCGGATAGATTTTACCATTTTAACCCTGTTCAGGGTACCGAATAGTTTCCACTATGTCGATTGTAATCAAGGGGTAAATAGGTCTTTTCCTTAGACATTTTTTCCTATAAATACCCCCCTCTTTACCCTGTAACAGGCATCAAATACTCAGCTATTCTAATACACACATTCGGGCTACTTAAGCTATTATCCATTCGGAGGCTTGAGATAGTCCTTAAGCACAAGCTCACTATAATCTTTTACGCCAACAAGCTCACTGTAATTGGCATGATTCACATTCACATAATACTAATGACTGCAATGTTTTTCAATGGCAGGTTCAATTGGCCATAGAAGAAGGACAATTGAAAATAGACCATAATCCAAAGATGAAGCTGGACAAGGATCCTTTTCTCGTCAACGCCGTCGACCTCGGCGAGAAGAAGGTCTTGATTTGGCCAGAACAGGCTGAGTCGACTAAAGGGAAGGATGTAATTGTTGGAGAGCCACGCACACGCACACTTATACCAAAGAACCCCGAGGTGGGAGTGTGGAAACATAACATTAACATCCCTTTGGCTAAGGCTCACAAGAGGCCGAAGGTAACATACAAGATGCTATTGAACAAGCATCAAAGAAAAGCCAAGGAAGCAAGTCCCCGCGCTAAAAAGCTAAGTCAGCCGAAGGGCCCAAGGCGTTTGGAGGATGGCTTTGGACCACAGTGGTCGAGCCCTCCTCGTAATGACTTTGGGCCACAGTGGCCTGACACTCCGTACGGTGGCTTCGAACCTCAATGGCTGAACCCCCCTACGGTAACTTCGGACCCCAGTGGCCGAACCCCATGCGGAGCGAATTCGGCCCCCAATGACCGAACCCTGCACCACTCTAGATGAACCCTCCGACAAGAGGCTTCGGCCCGCACTAGCCGAACGTACCTCCGGCCTGGCAGGACCCCTCACTGATATGGTTCGAGACACCATCGACTCTACCGAACCCCCCTCCAGGTAACGGGTTTGGCTCATAGTGGGCGAGGCCACTGGAGCCGCCAATGCCTCCATCATATAGCTGGGCAGGAAATCCGTGGGTTCCGTACGTATCACAGCCGGAGTACCCTCCACAACTTAACTCTATGGCTAGTTTTCCTTCGGAGTATTATGAATGGTAGGGATAAACTGACGCAGCGGAGGAAGGCATCATCCATAGGCTATCCGTGGTACCTCCGAATCGGCCCGTGCAGGGTGAAGTTGAAGAGTACAGATGCGAGGAGGCCGAAGGAAGGGAGTTCAAAGCTATCACAGTTAGAGTAGGGTCTCAGGAAGTGCCAATCCTGAAGGCCTTATCATTGAAGTTTGACGGAGGTGAGTCCCATGCTTTGGCAAGAGCCCGCGCCAAATCCTTGTCCGATCAGCCGAACAAGGCTGGTCAGATTACCGGTGTCCACAGCGAAGGCCCCTATGAACACAGAGCCATTCCGAAGGACGAGTATCCAATGCCAATAGCCGACATGCTAATCAACGATGCTTCAGGACATAAGGTACTAAGTTTTCTTGATGGCAATGTTGGTTATAATCAAATCTTTATGGCCAAAGAGGACGTCTACAAGACTGCCTTTCGATGCCTGGTTTTTTCGGTTTGTTCGAGTGGGTTGTTTATGACTTTTGGTTTGAAAAATGCTGGAGCCACATATCAGCGTGCTATGAACTTAATCTTTCATGACTTGCTAGGAGTTATGTTAGAAGTTTACATTGATGATGTCGTGGTCAAATCGGACACTACGGGAAAACATTTAGCCGATTTGAAAGTTGCTTTTGATAGGATGCAGCAGTATGGTTTGAAAATGAACCCACTCAAGTGTGCTTTTGGCATGTAGGCGGGTAAGTTCTTAGGTTTCATGATTCATGAGAGAGGCATAGAGATCGATCCTAAGAGGCTTGAGAAGATTAGAAACGTTATGGCGCCGACGTGCAAAAAAGATGTGTAGAAGTTGCTAGGCAAGATGAATTATTTGCGTCGCTTTATATCCAACTTGTTTGGCAAGATTGATGCATTTGTCCCCATACTCTGGCTAAAGAACGAGGCCGAGTTCACTTGGGGGGCAAGCCATCAAAGTGCCTTTGAGAAAATAAAGGAGTGCTTGTCATCACCCCCCGTGGTGAGAGCACCCAAACCCAGGATTCTGTTTCAGCTATACGTCGTTACTGAAGATAGCATGATCGGGGCCGTGCTAACCCAGGAGGTAGAAGGAAAAGAGTACATCATGACGTTCTTGAGCCACCGCCTACTAGACGTCGAGACCAGGTACGTGTTTGTGGAGCGTTTGTGTTTATCACTTTACTACGCATGTACTATGTTGCGCCACTATCTTCTCCCTACTACATGTGTTGTCGTTTGCCAAACCGATGTTATAAAACATATGTTACAAAAGACGATTCTAAGTGGAAGAATCGAAAAATGGGCTTACACTTTGATTGAGTATGATTTGGCCTATGAACCCCTAAGAGCTATAAAAGGCCAGACCGTAGCCAACTTTATAGTTGATCACCACATAGACGTCAGTTGGAGCGACAATATTTCTTTGATTGAAGTAATGCCGTGGAAACTTTACTTTGATGGTTCAGCTTGCAAAAATGGCTGAGGTATTGGAGTGGTCCTCATATCACCTAGCGGAGCACACTTTGAGACCTCGGCTCGTTTAGAGTTTCCTTGTACTAATAACCAAGCTGAATATGAGGCTTTATCGCTAGGGCTTGAATTGTTAGATTCCATGGGTGTTAGACATGTCCATGTGCATGGTGATTCCCTGTTAGTGGTACAACAAGTGGCTAAGAGTGCTCAATGTTTTAATGGTTTGCTAAATGGCTACTTGGATAAGTGCTTGGACATAGTTGCCACTTTTGATGACTTCAAAATTTCTCATGTGTCAAGAGAGGCCAATTCGATTGCAAATGATTTGGCTCAGCAAGCATCTGGTTACCAAGTCAGGAGAGGAAAAATTTTCTGTATGGGCGAAGCCGGTGCTTGGTCTCACTGCCGAAGCAAGTGACTTCGGACGAGCGCACCCTCCAGGTTAGACCCCTCTGGCTGCCGGAGGCTACTGCGCGCCGAGGTCCCAAGACCGGAGTACTCTGCCCACTGAGGGGCCTGGTACGCTGGAGACCGTGAGCCAAAGTCCTCCACACAGTGAGGGTCTCCGGGATCCCAGACCCTTCGGCAGAGGGCTTCGGCCTGGTACACTCTTCACGGCCAGTCCGGCCTGACTTCGGCAGAGGCAGGAAGGGCTCGGGGGCACCCCGAAATCAGTAGCCTCGAGACTTTTTCAGGGAGTGAGCTAGCAAAACCATCTGAAGCCCATAAGGGAGATTGGAGAATTCCAATCATCTAGTATTTGAGAGACCCTTGCCAAAGGGTTGATTGTAAGGTTCAGCGACAAGCGTTTAAATTTGTGTTGATAGAAGACACACTGTATCGCCGAACCATTGATGGAGTACTATTAAAGTGTCTAGACCACGAATGATCCCATGTGGCTACAGGAGAAGTCCATGAAGGACTTTGTGGCACTCATTAGTCGGCCCAGAAAATGAGTTGGATGCTCAAGAGAGTGGGTTTCTACTGGCCGACTATGACTGAGGATTGTTTTAAGTATTATAGAGGGTGTGAAGCATGTCAAAAGTTGGCAATATTCAATTAGCTCCTACTTCATTACTCAACCCTATTTTCAAGCCATGGCCGTTCCGAGGTTGGGGTTTATACTTCATCGGCCAAATTCACCCTCCTTCCTCAAAAGGGCATCGGTTCGTGTTGATGGCGACGAATTACTTCACAAAGTAGACCGAGGCCGTGCCTCTCAAGAACATGACTCGAAACGAGGTACTTAACTTTATCTTGAAGCACATCATACATAGATTTGGCATTCCTCAGACTCTCACTACAGATCAAGGTAGCTCATTTGTTTCTAAAGAAGTGAGGGACTTCGTCGAATATTATGGTATTAAGTTGGTAAACTCTTCGCCTTACTATGCTTAGGAAAATGGTCAGGCCGAGTCTAGTAATAAAACCGTGATTAAGCTCATTAGGAAGAAAATCGAAGAGTTCCCTAAAAGGTGGCATGAGGTGCTTTCCAAGGCACTATGGGCTTGTAGTATTGCAAAGCACGGTGCTACTAAAGTTAGTCCATACGAGTTAGTGTATGGACAAGAAGCCGTTCTACCAGCAGAAGTAGATCTTGGCTCTCTAAGGGTGTTAAGGAAAGATGGCTTATCGGTCGACGAGTATGAAACTCTTTTGAAGGACAACCTAGAAGAAGTGACCGATAAGAGATTGAAAACTTTAGAAGCCATATAAGTAGATAAGAGGAGAGTAGATAAAGCCTACAATAAGAAGGTCAAACCAAAATCGTTTCAAGTGGGTGACTTGGTTTGGAAGACGATTTTACCTTTAGGCACTAAGAGTCCCAAGTTTGGTAAATGGTCACCTAGTTGGGAAGGCCCTTTCAACATAGCCGAAATCGCTCCTAGCAATGCGTATATGTTAGAATCTCTGCAAGGAGAGCGGTTTCGAAGAGCTTTGAATGGTAGATACTTGAAAAAGTATTTTCTAAGTGTGTGGAAAACATCATAAAAAGTGTCGGAAGGCCGATATGGAAGGTATCTGTTGACATGAAAATGTGCCCCCGCACTTGGGTCAGTTCGACGATCCAAAAGTGTGCGGATACTTAGGGACAAGCCTAAGCATAGCACAATACCGACATCGCGTTCCGACTACCCTTAGTCGTGGTAAGGGGGGTGGAGTCGCCAGGCAATCAGATCACACAAAATAATCCAATTAGCCGAAAGAAATATATTAAACAGAATAAATCAGCAAACCGGTCGGAGCCTGTCTACTTCGAAGTATGGTGCGAAGGGGTCGCCGAAGTGTACCTTCCGCGCTTAGTGTGAACTGTCCCGCCGAAGGGTACCTTCGGTGTTCGGGCTGATCTAGCTGAAGATGAACTCCGAACAGATCTGGACGCGACAATCACCTCCGAACAGCGGGGTTCAGCGCGAAGTCTCTGATACAGTAAGATACGGAATAGAGACTCGAGCACAACGCACGAGTGTGACTTTGTCCTGAGTGGAGTACGAGCGTGGCGAAGCCTGTCGTGATGAAGTATGCTGGTGAAGCATGCGGTCGAAGTAGCGGTCTTGCCGAAGGATGTTCTAGCAACCTCCGAAACCGATCTTGAGGAACATAGTGAGTTGTGTCACTATTGTTCAAAGGAATGATGAGTGATTGACAGGTTGTATTCACAAGTTGAGTCAGGATGTGTTGGAGTTGTGGTGTGTGTCTGTGTTTGTATCATGTGTGCAGGCTGGAGTTACTTGTCAACTGTCGATGGCACGGGATCAGGGTTAGATGGGGAGTCTAATGCCGGATGGTCAAGGGTGTCAGTCGAAGTCGAGAGTGTACTCAGGAGTACGCATGGAGGTCGAACAAGACGTCGAGTTGGAGATTGATCGAGACGAAGTGTCGTTCGAGTCAGCGAAAGGGAAGCAAGTGCATGTGACAAAGAGGCTCGAGGGATCAAGACCGGGAGAGGCTTGCTGGCGGTGGAGATCGCGGACTGCCGACGGGCGTCGACGATCGGGAGAGGCTTTGTCGGTTTTCGCTAAAAACCGTCGAAACTTTTATCATTGTTACTATTTCAATAAATTAGATTTAATTTTTGCAAGAGTCTAGAGTAAATGTACTCCTTGAATATAATTTTTCACAATTTATTCAATTCTGAAAATATATTACAGGGAATAGGACCTTTGTGTAATATTTGAGTTCTAGAGGGTCTTTTTCAGAAAATACCCCCATGGCTGGCCTATAAATAGAGGACCATAGCCATGGGCAGGTCGCTCTCTTTTTGGCTCACTTTTTTCTGAAACAAATATTGTAGCCACGTTTAATCTCAGTTTTTAATCCATTCTGGAGGTCTCTGTATCAAATCTGGGAAGAAGAATACTGGGCGCAGCAGGTTAGATCCTCTGGATTCGATTTTGAGAGCTTGTTTTCTTGTGATTTCTGTACAGAACATGATGTTGAATCTTATACATCTTTTGTTGTGCACGATTTTATTGATCCATTTTTGGAATTTGCAACCTTGTTCTGCCAATTTTTATTTATCTTTTTGCTGATCCAAACTGGCCCCAGAGATCTGAAATGAATCCTGTGTTCAGAAATTTCCAAGTCCTTTTAATCAGGATTCAATCTTTGAGTGAGTTTTCTGGGATTTTTCTCCATAGAACATGACCTTGATGTTCATGTAACATTTTAAGTGAATGATCGGAAGGATCCATTTATTAACTTTGTGTTCTATTTAAACTTTTGGTTCATGACGTTCTTGACTGTTAAACGTGCTATGGCACTACTGATCTGAAATATTCCAGAATAGTCAGAACTGATCCAGAATTGTTTTTCGCTGGATTCAATCTTTGATTGACTTTTCTGGAGTTTTTCACTACATAACATGGCTTGGATGTCCATGCGACTTTTGAAGAACATGATCTGTGTTGTCTACTTTTGGAATTTGCGCTCTGTTTGGATGCTGGGTTCTTGTAGTTCTTGAGTGTTAAAAGTGCTATGTCACCACTGATCTGAAAATACTCAACTCAGAACTGATCCAGAAATGATTTTTGTTTCGACTTGATCTTGATGAAACCTGAATTTAGCTCAAGTTCATGTCTATACTTTTGTTCCCCATCTGCTCTTGCTAAACTTTTTGATCTGCCACCTTTTTAATCCTAAACAGATCACAAAAGCACTTTTCAGGCTGTTATTCAACTGCCCACTTTTTGCCTTGTGAGATCATTTTTGGAGATGATTTCTGAGCAATTTCTGTGCGATTTTAGGATCAGAGTTCTTCATAGTTTTTGATGATCAAGTTTCCAGGGTTCCATTTTTTAGATGTGCAAGAGTTTTTGATCTCTACTACATATATCTTTCTGCCCAACAAACTGTCTAACTGATTCTGAACACTTGTGATTTCTGCTGAATAGAGATCTGATTTCAGATTAATCTTTGAACTATTGGTTGAGTTCTGGTTCTTTTCTCTGAACTAAAATAGTGTTTCTGAATTGAGTTGTAAGTGCCGATTTGTGAACAGTGAAGACATTGATTTGTGTTTTCATGATCTCTGATATAAATTGTTTACCTGGATGAACCTTCATGATTTTTAGTACATCTTACATACTGAACTTGATCTTTGAGTGATAGAAAAGTTTTCATTCAGAATCATAATTTTGAAGGTTTGACAAGGATGTTTGTTCCTAGCTCTGATTTCTGCCTTCAGAACTGTAGTAAGGTTGTGTTCTGTTTTCAAGTGCTGAAAGTGCTGAAACATTTCTGTTTTGCAAATTAAATCTGGATAGCTATCTGATTTCTGATTGTATATCAGGTTCAATTGAGTTCTGTTTACTCTGAACTGATCGGTTATTCTGATCTGCAATGTGTGTGCCGTATTGTGAATAGTATAGGCAATTGATAAATATTCATGATCTCTCAAGAAGTGGTGCTGAAATTGATTTTTGAATATCAATAGAACAAATGTGCCTTGCTGATTTTACTCATTACTATTCATCATTATGTTTTTTGTCAAAAGGTCTAGAATTGAATTCAGTTTTGCATGAACATATAATTGAAGGTTCAGTTCCTTCTTGTTGGGTGTTAAAAGTTTATATGCTGATCTGAATCGTCAATGAAACCAAGTGTTGCAATTTGAACCTCTTTGGACAAAGGCACTTTGATAAAGCTGTTATTTACTATTCATTGTCCGATAAATTTCAGATTTAAATGAATCTGATTTGAGATTGATTTGAAACTATCTGAGTTGTTCTTTTATTTAATAAGTGTTCTTTAGAGTGAGTGTTTCAGATAGGTGTTGTCGAGGAACTCGAATTGAATTGGTTTTGTGAATTTGACTCTGTTTGAGCTTTACATTCGTACTGTTTGAATTGAGTTGTGATTTTGTGTTTTTAGAGGAGCGTTGGGTGATTTGATTAGGCCATCACTTTGAAAGAAGTTGTCGAGGCGCCTATTCACCCCCCTCTAGTCGCCATACCGATCCCACAGATCTCTCAGCTTTGGACGCCTCCGACGGAGTAGCTCCGAACATGGAAACTTACAACAGAGAAGATACGAAGTACTAATTCGGCATGAGGACCGAATTCTGCTAAGTGTTGCACTAAGTGGCGAAGGTAGCAATCTGTTACGCAGATTAGCGGATACTTCATAGGCGGAGTAACAAGGCGATAGCAATCTATTACGTAGATTTAATGGATACTACACAAGCGAAGTAACAAGGATTACCACTGTTCCGAAGTGGTCGTCGGAGGGCTTCCAGACAAACCCACGAAGAGGTACAGAAAGTAAATATAAAATAAATGCAATCAAAGCTAGGGCTTTGTGTTTGATTTGTGTTGGGGGACCTCTGAACTGGCTTCGCCTCTATATTTATAGGGGCTAATCCTCTGATCTAATCTGCTATAATCCGGATGGATAGAGATAAAACTTAGCTGGAATCATGCCCAACTCTATCTCTGCCGAAGTAGGCTTCGGCCAGGCCCGTCAAAGCCAGACCTCGAGCCGAAGCTTCGGCGACGTGGGCCTCTGAAGGCTTCCTAGCCAAAGGCCATGGGCTGGCTAGAAGCTTTCAGAGCCCATAGCCCAATAATCCTTCGGCCTTATAGGGCTTCGGCCTGGCCCGGGACATGTGTATTTTCGGCCCAAATTACCCAAAATTGATATTTTGACAATCTTAGCCATTGATGCCATTTTTTGCTATCAATAGTATCGTCTTTAGCTCATTGTGCTTTTAGTTCACTAAAAGGCAGGGGGCATGTGTTGATAGAAAAAAATGGCATCAATGGTTAAGATTGTCAAAATATGAATTTTGGTAATTTGGGCCGAAAATACACATGTCCTTGGTCAGGCCGAAGCCCTACAGGGCCAAAGGACCATTGGGCTATGGGCTCCGGAAGCTTCCAGCCAGCTCACGGCCTTCGGCCAGGAAGCCTTCGGAGGCCCACGCTGCCGAAGCTTTGGCCCGAAAAGTAGGCTTTGACGGGCTTGGCCGAAGGCCCACTTCGGCAGAGATAGATTTGGACACGATTCTAGCTAAGTTTTTATCTCTATTCATCCGAATTATAGCAGATTAGATCAGAGGTTTAGCCCCTATAAATATAGAGGCGAAGCCAGTTCAGAGAGCCCCCCAACACAAATCAAACACAAAGCCCTGGCTTTGATCGCATTTACTTTATCTTTACTTTTCTGTAATCTTCGTGGGTTTGCATGGAAGCCCTCCGATGGCCACTTCGGAACAGTGGTAATCCTTGTTACTTCGCTTGTGAAGTATCCATTAATCTACATAATAGATTTCTATCGCCTTGTTACTTCGCCTGTGAAGTATCTGCTAATCTGTGTAACAGATTGCTATCTTCGCTACTAGTGCAACACTTAGCAGAATTCAGTCCTCAGGCTGAATTGGTACTTCAAATCAACTCTATTGCAGGTTTCCATGTTCGGAGCTACTTTGTCGGAGGTGTCTAAAGCTAAGAGATCGGTTTTGGAGGTTACCAGAACACCCTTCGGCGAGACTACTGCTTCGACCGCACGCTTCGCCCGCACACTTCATCATGAAAGGCTTCGCCACACTCATACTCCGCTCCGGACGAAGTCACGCTCGCGCGTTGCGCTTGAGTCTGTATTCTGTATCTCACTGTATCGGAGACTTCACGCTGAACCCCACTGTTCGGAGGTGATTGGCGTGTCTAGATCCATTCGGAGTTCATCTTCGATCAGATCAGTCCAAACGCCGAAGGTACCCTTCGGCGGGACACTTCGCATCAGACGCTGAAGGTATACTTCGGTGACCCGCTTCGCACCATACTTCAAAGCAGACATGCTCCAACCGGTTTGCTGATTTATTCTATTTAATATATTTCTTTTAGCTAATTGGATTATTTTGTGTGATCTGATTGCTTGGCGACTCCACCCCCCTTACCACGGCTAAGGGTAGATGGAACGCGACGTCAGTGTTGTGTTACGCTTAGGCTTGTCCCTAAGTATCCGAACACTTTTGGATCGTCGGACTGACCCAAGTGCGAGGGCACATTTTCATGTCAACGGGGTGTTGTGTTGGACCGGAAACGGCGACCAGAGGGGGGGTGAATGGGAGCTTTTAAAATTTCAAGATAAAAATAGCCTTCTGTTTTAATTCAGTCTACTGCGGAACAGGCTTCGAACACAACCTTCGAAGTTCAGGTTCGGAGGTATTTCACAGCTTCGAACACAGGCTTCACACAAGGGCAAAATTTCGAAGCCAAGAAGACTTCGCTCCACACACAACCCCGAAAAATCAACTCTGCTAAGTCAGTGCAGGCTCCGCACACAGGGTGCTTCGAGCAGGCTTCGCACTTCACCCTTCGCAAGAGTGGACTACCCTCTGAGGACTTCGACCAAATACTTAGCGACAGCAACTAGTGCTGGGCTTCGTACTACGAAGGTCTAAACGCACACTAACATACTTCACTAGGGGCTTCGAAACGCGAAATGAGCCGGGCTTCGATCAGGGCTTCGCTAGTAAACAGTGAGGTCTAGCCTCCAGTTACACAGAGCGAAAGCACACTGAAAAACACACTTCGTACACAACACACTTCGCCAAGACAGGCTTCGATGCACTACCACAAGTCACTCGAAGTGACACACAAATGATCGAAGTCTGCAGCAAGGTATGTAAAACAAGCTCAAGCATAGTGCACACACAAACAGGACTTCGCTGCTTGAACAGGGAACACTAAAAATGAACTCACTGGATGAATACAAAGTGTGTGGTGGCTAGTACAGGAGCTCAACAGTAAATGCTCAAAGTGTTAAATGTTACCTACCCAGCCCCCATATTTATAGCCACTATTCACCCAAGTGAATTGACTACATTACCCCTAGGGTTTACATTGGTTTTGTCTCTACAGAACAGAGGGGTACAAAAGGTAGTCAACTTTATTCTGGAGGCTTCTCTGTCAGCTTTGCAGAGGGGACAGCGTCAGCTTTTTGCAGAGCAGACATTGTCAGCCTTTATAGTCTTTGACTTTTCTGAAGCCCCCCTTCGCACGCGAGGGGTGCGGTAGCTTCGGTGAGAAGCCTTGAGCCTGACGGCCTTCGCTTCACCGAAGACATTCTCCGATACAGTGACGGTTTTGAGCCGAAGCCGTCAAAGCCCTTGGGCCTTCACACCAACACCTTCGGAGTGGACCACCACTGCTTCGCAGCTTCCCCCAGCTTCGAACTCCGTCAGTCCGTGTACCGAAGCCATGCAAGGTCAAAGTACCACAAGACAACCACACTCCGAAGCCCCTCCTTCGGAGTACTACCCTTCGAAGTCCCTCCTTCGTCCAAGGCCTCCGCATGAAGCATTCCATGAGCACTTTGTCGCAGTGTCTCTCCCCGAGCACACACCTCGACTAGTCTCACCCGGACCATGCCTTCGATGCACCTCCACTTCTGAGACCTTCGTCGGGTTCCTTCGAGTGTCTCCCTCTGGAGCACACTTCGAACACCTTGCCTCTGCTGAGGACTTGATCCACCATACTCCGAAGTTACTCCTTCCGGAGTACCCTTTGAAGTGCCCCGCCTCTGAGGACTTCGTATCGGAGTACCTTCACCCGGATCCACGCTCCACACTTACTGCCTTCTCCTGGTGCACCTCGACCCGAGGTCCGACCTAGACCCCTTCCCAGCCTTCGTGACGGAGCTCCCCGCTCCCCTGGCATCAAGCCTCCTACTTAACCCAGGTTCACTTGCTATGACCCGTCCGTCGCCTCCGAAGTCCCCTACACACCACAGACAAGCAGACAAGTGTATCCAGTACCCCGGAGACCTCTCCGGGTTAGCAACCTTCGGCACACACTCCGGTGTACCTCCCAAAGTACCGAGACCTTCGGTACAACCCAGTCATCGTGTACTGTCGGACCCCTCCGACAGGCATACTCCGCTGCAACAGCTGCAGCAACCAAACCAATCGAACCCTTCGGTGAAACAGCCTCCGAACAGCTTCGGAGCACCGACCTCCGAACCCCTCGGAGGGACCCCTTCGAAACAGAGGATAAAAGCCTGTCAATCACTCATCATAGACCCTGAAACCAACCCTTGGTTTCTCATGTTGTTCAGAAGTGAAGCCAATAAGGGTCCTGCTGATAGCAAAAAATGGCATTAATGGTCAAAATTATCAAAATATCGATTTTCGATAATTTAACCGAAAATATGTCAAGACCTCACAAAGGCCGATCCAACTGGCCATGTAGGCTCGATTAGACCGTCCATATGGGTTTGGTCAGACCGGCCCAACCCGAGTCCGACTCCAAATAGCTGATTTCGGTGTATTTTTATCCCTAATTAATTTTGGATGACTTGGAACCCGTGTCTAACTCAGATTAGACCCTAGGAACTCCTGACCAACCTCTATAAATAGAGGCAAGGCCGATTCAATGAGCCCCCAAAAAAAACCGTAAAAGATCCAATCTATTATTTCCTTGAATCGTACCTGTACTTTTCAATTTACTTTCATGCCCTAGATTCAATTCAACACATAGATCTTTGTTGGTTTTTCCTAGAAACCACCTGTCTGCCTCATCGTAATAACGGTAAGTCCTTGTCGGTTTGCTTGTGAATCGCCCGTTTCATCCACGTAATGGATTTCTATCATTTTATCGGGTTTTACCGGTAATTCGATCTTTGGCCGAATTACCTCTGGTTTCTTGGTGTTTTTTGTAGTGTTTCATCTCTTCCATATTCTCCAAGAAATTTTTCTACAAGAAACCCATGGAAAGACGGTCGCTGGGACACTAGAATCCATCTTCTAGGGGTAGTCGGTCTGACCAGAGGCAACATCTCGGTACGACCGGCCCGTGTCATGCCGTCACTTGACGCGATGGCACACCATGGTCCGACCGGTGACACGAGGCTGATCTGACCGGGCTTCGTAGGAGGCTTTGGGCTCCTTCGCGCCGGACACCAAAGCCCTTCGTCCAGAGCACCGCACGCCCTCTGGTCTAACCGGAGCCCATCCTTCGGTCTGACCGACCGAATGCTAGGGTTTGCGCCGGGCAGCGGGGTGTCCCTTTTGAAGTTCTTTGCGCCAGTGGTATCTTCACACCGGAGTCCAGCTTCGTGTCGGCCCTAGGACCTTCGAAGACCCTTCGGTCCGACCGAGATTGTACCCTCGTTCTAACCGGTGGATAGGCCGAAGGCTCCTTCAGGATACCTTCGAACCCCTTCGCGTTTGAGCGCCAGAGGCCCCCCTTCAGACATTCCCCGAACCGTCGGTCCGACCGGCTTACCTTGGCCAGTCTGACCACTTGTTAGAGTTCGGTCCAACCGGCCCCGTTCTGCCCGGTTTAATTGTTTTTAGTTATTTTTCTCACACATCGGTTAATTGAATAATTTTAGATTAATATTATTTGATTTCCTAACAATTCTGTTATTTCCTTACTACTGTTTAAGGATCGTCGAAATGCGGCATTGGCGTTGTGTTACGCTTAGGGTTTACTCCTAGTATCCGCACGCTTTTGGATCACCGGATAGACGTCCATGTGTTTGGCGCATTTTCGTGTCAATAGGTCCATTGTACACCAACCAAAGATCTTGTAGTATATCCCCCTGTAATCCAAGACATCATGAATACATATATCACCGATTCCTCATGTCTTGTACTATTGCCCGTTGAGTCTTCTGTGTTATGTTTGCTTTTCGTGATTTTTTCTATGGGCGATGCCTTTGCACCGGCCGTCTCAAGGCGATGCCATAGGCATCGACTGAATGTGATTCGTCCGAGCGCTTAGAATATTCTTCCTTAGTCGGTTCGCTCAGTTTCCTTTTCCTCAAAGTTTCCTTGTTGTTTTTAGGGCTAAAGGCGATGCCTTTCCATCGGCTATATCAAGGTTTCACCATAGACATCAGATATGTACCTCGTCCGAACGATCGGAAAATATTTCCTTAGTCTCATCGCTCAGCCTATTTTTTTCTTGACGTGGCAACCTTTTAACTCGCTATCGTTTCATTGGAAATGTGGTGCCTTGTGGAGGCTAACCTCGGTCCGCTGCATAACCTGACGCCCACAATGTAGTGGTTTATAAGCTTGGGTGGTTTTTTGCTGACTGGTATGATACCATCATCTAACACTTGTAGGAAATTACCATCCCAAGCCTTCCCTGATAAATAGATGACTCCTTCTGCCTCCCATATTGATAGATCACCTGTAGCTATGTTAACCGTTTTATTGGCGGGAATCACCTCCACTTGGTCATAGACCCACTGCATGAGGTTTTGATGCATTGTCGAGGGGATGTAGCAATTCGAGTGTATCCAGTCGCGTCCCAGAAGCAAGTTGTAGGATCTGTTCCCCTCTATCACGAAATATGTGGTCGGCACCATCTTGCTTCCAACTATCAATTCTACGTTTAAAGCTCTCATTGTGTCTAACGAGTTGCCACCGAAATCCCTTAACACCATGTTTGTTCTGATGAGGTCTTCCGACGTCATCCCAAGCTTTTGGAAGGTGGCATAAGGCATCAAATTGACGGTAGCCCCTTCGTCTATCATCATTTTGGACATCGGCTTCCCTTTAATCATCCCCTTTACGTAGAGAGGCCTCAGGTGTCGATGTTCTAGATCTTCTGGTTTATCAAAAATTGCAGGTTGTGGAGACAATATTAATTGTGCCATGGTATCGGCCTGCTCTGTGTCTTCCTTTGAGTTGACCCGATACACTGTAGGAAGGAAGAAGACCATGTTTATTTCTACATCCTTTTTTCGTCGTGATCGGCCTTATCTTTTGGGCGCCATTCGCTTTTGATCTTAGGGGGCCGATCAACTCCTTTGTCGTGCACTCGTGCCCTTCCTTCTCTTTGCCGCAAATGTTGCACCCTTCTTTTTAGGCTTCGCGTAAAATTCCCCAGGGGCACCATTGTAGCTTCTCCGTTATGTATTAATTATTATTGGTCGCCCGGCTGATTCCTTCGGGACCAACGGGGCCAAGCCTAAGTGCCGACAACCTTTGGCGCATAGTTCATTGATCACATGACCCCATCTCATCGTAATGTGTTCGATGATCATCTACTTTGGCGCATTACGTGGAGCGATTCCAACAACTCTAAAAGGACCTTCCCAACTAGGCGACCATTTACCAAACTTTGGGCTTTTAGTGCCTAAAGGCAAAATCGTCTTCCACACCAAGTCACCTACTTAAAACGATTTTTCTTTCACCTTCTTATTATAAGCTCTATCCTATCTTCTCTTGTCTTTTTCTATTGCCTCTAGATCTGTTAATCTCTTATTAATCACTTTTTCAAATTATCATTCAAAAGAGTTTCATACTCATCGACCGATGAGCCATCTTGCTTAAGTAACCTCAAAGTGCCAAGATTCACCTCTACGAGTAAAACGGCTTATTGTCCATACACTAACTCATATGGACTTACCTTGGTGGTACCATGCTTTGCAACTCTACATGCCGATAATGCCTTAGAAAACACTTCATGCCATCTTCTACGAAACTCTTTAATCTTTTTCTTAATCAGCTTAATCACAGTTTTTCAGAGGTGATCAGGATGATGTTACTATTGTCGAGTTCGCCCGCCATAGTTGAGTCGTCTGAAGGTGATCCTACTAGGTGTGACAAAAAGCGTGTTGGTGTCATTTTTGGTCACACGCGTGACTTGGGAAATCCCCTTAACCCCATTGTAGGTCATAAATTCTCGGGGTTCTGAGCATGCCAATCAGTTTGACCCTGCAACTGATAAGGTATGAAAAATCGTTAGTAGCAACGCCGACTAGCTATTGAGCTGTTGAACATGATATACGCCAAAACACATGTATCGGCAAAGCACCATCATGAGCGATTAGGTGATCGGTCGATACGCAACGCCCACACCACTAGACCGATAGTGGGGAAAGTAGTGCACTATACGCTCGAGCCGATCAATAATCCTCGATGTTAATGAGATGCAATGCAGAATTAAAAGTTAACCTATTAGCTTGTACTTCGATAGAATCTAAATTTAGTATACTAGAAATGTATCCATACTTTTAAATTACCGTAATAGGAAGATCAGACCTAACCAAGATAGTTGCTAAATCACTAATGACTAATAATCCTTCAACATATCAGGCATATTTTATTCAGATGAATGGTATACAATATAAACCAGATACAATAGATCGAGATATCGAACTTAATCGATGAAGCCTTAAACTACGATATCTAATCTACGTCGATTTTATAGATCGTAACGAGGCATCCTCAATCCTACCCAATACACCAAGATAAACTAGTGATTATACTAATCGAACTGGCGCCACAAGAGATCGAAGCGATGCAGCCATGAAGAACACCAACTCAGTTTTCACTATCACCAGGGTGGCGGGACTCACCTCTTCGTCGGAGATCGAAACGATGCAGCCCAGCCTCCGAGTGCGAAGTCCCGCCAGGATTAACCTTGAATAAACAAGGGCGGCGAGATGCGTCGAGAGTAGTTTTGTGGTTGTAGTTGTGTGTTATCTAATCTACCTATTAGGTATATATTTACAGTCGGGAGACTTGTCATCCGGTACAATCGTAAGTGATCCTGTTTTTAACTCTATCTTTATCTCTATCGACTACTAGCTCGGAGATTTTAAAGAATTAGAGTTTTTTCTGATTTTCAAAGTTGGTAGTACTAATCCTTGAACGAAGCACCTATTGCTTCAGCATTCCACGTTTCATCCACCGCACTATATTTACGTTGCAAATAATTTACATTTTTGAAAGTTTATGTTTTGGACGCATGAAAAAAAATATTTTGGAAACGGGGACTGCGGAGATGGATACTGTAGCTGACGCTATAACCGGTTAACCATTTTTTAATTTTAATTATTTATTTAAATACTCTTAATCAACTGATAGGATTTTTTAATGCTATTACCTTGTACGGACTTAACGGGGCACCGTAACAATCCTTAATAAAACTGTTAATGGGACAAAACAACATCCATTGGCCTCGACACTAGTACACTACTACCAGTCTACTACATCGTTTGATCGACTCTGACTCATGGTTTTAATATTTATATTTATTGGTAACAACGAACAAACTGTCTGCTGTACGCACACTCGTTGTTTTATCCAGCCTATCCTGTTCCAGTGTGCGCTCGGGCCTCGGGGTGCATGCGTACGTCGAACTAGTGGCGGCGCCGGCTGGCGAGATCAACCAGGCACACCACACGAACGCGCTCCACATGTTCGAGGATGTCACAGACACACAGATCGATGGACAGATGGACGGAGAGCGCGACAACGGCAGCGGCTTCACGGGTGTGCATGCATGCAGGTCTTCGATCCCATGTCCGGCGGCCGTGCGTGGAGCGCATCATATAGATCAGTGGGCGTGCGTGGATCTATATAGTTCACGGGGGTTGTGGCTACAACCTGCCAATTTGCACGTAGCGACGAGTTCGCGACCAGGCCACCCGCCACCACCCACAAAGTTCTTGGACGGGTGTCGTTATTTTGGAGTAGCAGCATGCTACAGATTGTTTAATAATATATTTTTATTAAAAATTTTAAATCCAGTATACTAATTTCAGAATTTGTAAAAATTGCCTTCTATCAGGCTATGACATCTTTACTGATTTAGGGCTGATCAACCTAAATCGGCTGGCGGCAGACTTCTGTCGGTAGATGAAATATCGATCTAGACTAGCTGTTCTGTCCTAGATGGTACGTAGGACATATGAAATATCTTTTGTTAGCAACTCATCCCGACGTTATGGTTATTACCTGGCAGCAACATGTGTAGTGATATTTGGGGCGTTCAACCCACAATGGTACTTAGATTAGATTGATTGTGTAATCACCTTGCTTGACTAGGCACGACATTTGTACTCCTTGTTTGCAGTATATTGTGCGTTTGTTTTACTAGAAGAGAACCAACGTCCATCAAAGACTAGGTTCTCAGTATCCATCCAATCAACAATGCCACACCTCATTCTGTCTGATTTCATCAGAACGTTCGGGTACCACAACTCCTCCTCAACATTTGTAGGACTGAAAGTAGCGACCAGAGGGGGTGAATGGGCGGCTAAAAATTCTTTTGAATTAAATGGTCTTCTCCCAACACCCAACGCACCTGAAAAGATAATCAGCGGAAACAAACAAATCAAAACCAGTGAAAATAATCTAGCCTAAAAACAATCGGTGTCCTAATCGAAAAGACACCAACAATGTGTTCAAAGGTAGATTAACAGGGCATTTAACTCACAAGCATTTCAACCATCACAAAGATAACCAACATAGGCATTTAATTCAAATGAACGCAAAATAAGAAGAAAGTTTATTGTTCACAAATTTGTCTCCTGTTCGGTACTTGTCGAAGCCAATGCCGGAGCCTGTATACTTGACCTTCAAAGTCTGCTTCGGCAACGCCACACCGAAGCTGCAGCAAAGCCTGAGGTTCGAACAGTGTAGCTCTGAATCCCTGGCGAAGCCTGAGCTTCGAACTACGTGGCTCCGAAGCCCACTGAAGCTTGCCTCCGAAGCTTGTGCACCTGCTGCTTTGCCGGCAGCCACACGCTAGCTCTGGCGCCATGCCGCCGAGTGCTACGCGCCGACGCTACTGGCAGCCAAAAACCCGCACCAAATGCCTCCTCGCACGAAACGCCCGTGCACAGAACCACACACTGATCCTCTACAGTTTCCGAGTGCTGACGCCGGAGAAGAAACCACAGCCACAGAAAAACGATGGGGAAAATTTGCGGCGGCTGGAAAAATAGTGGGAAAAATTGAACTTTGAATTTTTCAATTGATTGAGTTAACCATAACCCTAGGGGATTGGGCCTATTTATAGGCAACCCAATAAGAAGGGAAAAGACAGATTTACCCCTAGGGTAAATTACACAGACGCAAAAATAAACTGAAAAGACAAACATGCCCTTAGGATTTTTACGGACTCAACTAACATAGACCGTGGGCCTAAAAGGAAAAATAGTAAAATTCTAAAAAAAGATAACTTGTCCTGATGCAGAGCTTTCGTAGCAGCTACGGCTTCGCTTCAGAACGGTTGGATCCAAGATCAGCGGTCGTCAGTTTTGCACTAAAACTGAAAAAGCGTCCACCGTCTTCGCACCGGGTACCCGGATTGGGCCGGCTCGATTCCGCGGCTCCCCAAGCCCGTCAATCGCTCGCCGCCTATTTACCTGAATAAATCTCAGTCAACAGACCAGTGAATCTCCTGCCGCTCCTAGCCCATGTACTTGGATTGGGCCAACCCGACTCCGTGGCCCCTCTGCCTGGCAGTCACTCGCCGCCCGTTTACTTGAGTCACACGCGGCCCAGACACGGTAGGTCTTGTCTTCTCTTCGTCTTCTCTTTGACTTCCGTTGACAATCACTCATCACATCTAGAGCCATGAGACCCATGATCTTCATCATGGCTCCTCAATGTCCCCCTTGATGAGTGCATTGTCAACACTCTCTTCATCAGCTCTTCAGAACCTGCAAACACATGTGGAAACACGAAAACAAAACACAAGAAGATAGAAAGAAGAAAATAAAACAAAAGGTTTAACCCTAATGACCAAAAGCCGAACAAAAGACAGAAGACGGTCATTGTGGTTAAACAAAAATAAAACTCAAAATGAGTGCAATCTCAGAATTATTAACAAGGATATCAAAAGAGTAAAGGCAAAATAGACTAAAACTTCCCCTGAAACAAATCCCAGAGAAAGCCAAAACTCCCCCTAAACTCTTCTAAAAGATCAACTAACCCAAAATTTATCCCCCTTGTTGACAATTGGACTCATCAAGTGAGACTAAATGCACTCAAAAGAGACAAAGACTCAAACTCCCCCTAAAATGCAACTCCCCCTCAAAATATGCAATGAATTCAACTGGGTTGCAAGTGGAGTGTAAAAAGCATGCTTCTCAGATATGATTGAATGCAATGACAACATCTAGCAAGTATAGCACAAAATAATTTCTAAGACACATGGCATGATTAGCGCAATAGATGATATCCAAAGAAAGTCATTAGCACGTATTTTTAGATTTTTGCAAACAAAAGCATCACCACATTTTTTAGTTGACAAGCAAGGTAAAACATGAGATGCAAAGGCTAGCTGATATCTACCAAAATAAGCATTCTCCATAACAAAGAACTTCAACAAACTTGTTATCTTTTAATTTTCAGGCTTTTTCTTTTCCTTTTTCATTTTTTTGCCAGGGGTTATTTGCATGCCAACCTTACGCTAACCGACCAAGTCAAGCCTAGGCCAGAACTGAACCATCAGAAGCTTAAGACATTGGTCTTGGCATACATTACACTGTCCTAGTTCATACCACAGTGCTATGGTAAGCAGTCCAGAACAATGCATTGTGACAAAGCAAACCCACCTGGATCTTTTCAATTATGCATAAAAAGGCATGGATTTTTCATTTTCTGATTTTTTTATCATTTTTGTAGCATATTTTCTATGTTAAAGCATATAGATGTCCAAGTTGCATATCTGCATCTAAGTAAGGAACTAGCTACGAGGCATGTAAAAGATAGCAAAAGCATTTAGCCTACACATGCTAATTACCAAAAGCAATGGTGATTATTTTTCTATTTTAAAGCATAAAAGTCATGCATATGACAGATATCAGACATATCATGTGAGCTAAAGCAAAGCATGATCATCGACAGGTATTCAAAAGCATATACTAGCTAGAATAAGTAAAGCAGGTCAATCATATAATAGAAGCAAGCTCAAAGTGTGATATGTGAATATGCAAGATATGAACTCACACGAAAAGACTCAATAAAAGAGTAAAGAAGAAATAAAACTGACTCGAATTATCCTAAAAAGGATACACAACTCCCAAATCCCCTCGCAAACGCTCAAAAGTAGACTGATCTAGGGGTTTGGTGATAATGTCAGCCAACTAACGATGGGTATCAACATGAACAAGTTCAATGACACCTTTCTCATATTGATCACTCAGAAAGTGAAAGCGCACATCGATATGTTTGGTTTTTGAATGAAGACATCGGTTTTTCCCTACACTAATCGCGCTGGTGCTATCACAAAACAAAGGTACTCTGGTAGGGAAAAACAACCCAAAATATCTCAAGGTGGAAATCATCCAAACCAACGGTGAGAAGCTACTAGCAGTAGCTACATACTCAGCCTCAGTAGTGGAAAGCGCAACTCCAGATTGCTTTCGAGAAGACCAAGAAACAAGCGAAGAACCAAGAAACTGGAAAGTACCAGAAGTCGACTTGCGATCTAGCCGGCACCCTCAAAAATCAGCGTCGGAAAAGCCAGATAACTGAAGAGATGATGATGCTGAATAGTAAAGACCAAGATCAGGTGCATAGGTAAGGTACTTGAAAATGCGCTTGACAGCCTGCCGATGAGATGCGTGTGATGAAGACTGGAAGCGCGCCCATAGTCCTATGGCAAACTGAATGTCCGGTCTCATCAGCATGTCCTGCGTGTACTTGCTCTGGTGGATGAAGATGCCGTCCTTGGTCTACTTGATCTGGAGCACTAGAAAGTACTTGAGCTCACCCATGAGGCTTATCTCAAACTCGCTGTGCAACTGCTCAGAAAACTTGGTCACAAGCTCATTAGTAGAACCACCAAAAATAATGCCATCCACATAAATCCGAGCAATCAAGAAGTCTGAGCCAACTCTAAGCAAGAAAAGATTCTTGTCCACATAACCCATCACATAGCCACTCCCCAACAAAAACTGCTTTAAACGATCATACCAAGCCCTAGGGGCTTGCTTCAGACCATATAAAGTTTTCTGCAACTTGAAAACATGTCGAAGAAACTTAGGGTTCTCAAAACTGGGGGGCTGCCTAATATAGACCTCTTCCTCTATGTACCCGTTCAGAAAAGCACTCTTGACATCCATTTGAAAAATCTTAAAACCTTTAGAAGCAGCGAATGCCAAAAGTATGCGAATGGACTCAAGACAAGAAACAAGGGCGAAGGTCTCCTCAAAATCAATACCCTCTTTCTAGCAAAAACCCTGGGCAACTAATCGAGCTTTGTTGCGCACCACAACCCCATCTTCACCTTGCTTGTTCTTAAACACACACTTGGTGCCTATGGGGTTGCATCCAGGTGGCAGCTCAACTAGTGTCCAAACCCGATTGCGAACAAAGTTCTCAAGCTCTTCTTGCATGGCGTTTATCTAATTTGCATCAAAAAGAGCATGAGAAACATCTGTGGGCTCAAAAGTGGCAACAAACGTAGACTCAACAAAAATAGCGAGTGAGCCAATAGAAGAATGCAAGGATCTCGAAGTGAGATCACCGATGATGAGCTTTGAGGGGTGATCACACTGAACTGCTCGGGATCCTAGGTGATCAGATGTCACCTCACTGGAGTCAGCAGTTGGCACCTCCGGACTCGACTGAGGGGGCTCGATCGAAGTGGAATAAGTGATCAGAGATCCGCCCTTATCCTCAGTCGAAGACATAGAAGGTGTGGGGTCTGCCGGCTGTGCAGAAGGCCCACCCTCATCAACAGCAGGAGCGTCATCATCTTCCTCGAAGATGGACTCTCCAAACTCATCATCTCTAGAAAGCTCGAAAGAATGGGTAAGTGAAGGCATGGACTCATCAAAATAAACCTCACACGTCTTGACAAGCTGCTGGGAGTCGAGGTTCCAAACACAGAAGTCTCGAGAATGCAAAACATAACCAAGAAAGACTGCACCCCAGCAACGAGACTCAAACTTGTCCAAACTCCCTCCCTTCTTGAGCACAAAGTACTTGCAGCCAAACGCTCGCAAGTGACTCACCTTGGGTTGTCTACCAAACCACAACTCATATGATGTCTTACCTAAGTAAGCTCTAAGAAAAATGAGGTTGGCCAAATAGCAAGTCATGTTCATGGCTTCAGCCCAAAAGCGCCTAGGAGTCCTGTGCTCATCGAGCATTGTCCTGGCCATCTCACCTAGCGTGTTGTTCTTTCGTTCCACGACACCGTTCCGTGGGGGAGTGTAAGGGGCAGAAAACTGGTGCTCACGACCCTAATCAATACAGAAGATAATGAACCGAGAGTTCTTGAACTCAAAGCCGTTGTCAGAGCAAATTGCTCGCATCCGACCATTGATCTCACTCTTCAGATTCAAAATCAGGTCATGAACGAACTAGAAAGCCTCATCCTTAGACTTTAGAAAGAAAACCCACGAGAATCAAGAAAATTCGTCAACTATCACAAGGGCGTACCACTTCCCACAAAATGAACGTACCCGAGCTAGACCGGGTACGAAGTCATCACCTGAGTCACAGGTGCATGAGAAGATGCAACCATTTTCCCATGACGACAGGGATGAAAAACTAATTCCTTCTCTATCTTAAGCTTGGGAAATCCTCGGATAAGGTCTATAGAGCTCAATCTGACTAGTAGATCAAAGCTCAAATGACCTAACCTCCTATGCCACCTCCAGAGATCAGAGGAGGACCCAACAATCAAACAGCGAGAAGGGCCAAAAGAACTAGAGAAATCAATCCGAAAAACCTTATCGAAGGGTAAGATCTAGCAAACCAAAAATCGACTAGAATCAACAATAGAGGACATGCCCTTCTTAAAACGAACCTCTAAACCATCCTCAAGAAGTTGCGAAACAGAGACCAAATTAAAACTCAAGTTTCCAACCAAAGCAACATTCTTCAAAGAGAAATGATCAGAAATTCGAATTGAGCCAATGTCGTGTACCTTCCCTTGACCACTATTCCCGAAAGTGATGTACTCCTTGGAGCTCGGGGAAGTGAGGCTAGAGAACCATCTGTGATGTCCCGTCATGCGGTGAGAGCATCCTGAATCCATGATCCACATGTCCTCATGTCCTCGATCCTGCAAGATCAATGATCATAAGTGGGAGCAAATGGTCCGACACCAGGTTTAGCAAAAGAGCTAAACCAGTGTCAAGCCATCTGCTCAAAAGAAGGAAAGCAGAAAGAATCATAAGAGTCTGGACCGAAATGTGGCTCAAAGTGCGGTCCTCTGTTCTGCCTAAAGTCTCGGCTACGAGGTCCAAAGCCGTATCCAGAACGACCTAGAGCTCTACCGGAGCGAAAACCACCCTCCGGAGCACGAGCATGAAAGTCGACCTCTACCACCACCTACACGACACAGCCTGGCCTCTAGCCTCTCTCCGCGCCGAGGGACTCTTTGTCTACCACCCTACTAGTAGAACTGCTCCTGCCCACCTCGAGCTCTCTTTGCTCTCTCAACCTTCTTCCTCCTGGAGAAAAACTCCTCAAGATGCCCGTCTCTCTGACAAAACTCACAGTGATAGGTAGGCTTTTTGGGATGTGGTTGAGGCTTGGGGTTCTTGGGCTTGGTGGTGTTGGGTGTGGACTCTTTGGTGTGAGAGGGTCCAGGTAGAGAGTCAAGAGAAGTGTGAAGATGCTTGGGCTTTGGGATCCAGATAGACTTCTTGCATGGAGCTTTAGGTTGGTCTTGGAACACTCCATCCTTGGGCTGACAGGCCTGGAAAGACTTAGTGGAGTGAGTCTTGGGATATCTCTGCTCTAGAGTCATCTTACTCCACTCCACTACACGACTATTGGCACTCTCAAAGTCAGCCTTGGTGTAGGTGTAACCTACCCCAAACCCATCTTGCCTCTTGAACTATTGGATCATCATGCTGAGTTGTAGCTCTCTAGCACTCACCCAACTCAGGATCTGACGGAGGTAAGAGTTCTCGTTCTGAGCATCAGCTAGCTCCTCTCTCAAGGAAGCTATCACCTCCACCTGAGACAAGCAGATCTTACACTCTCTATCAACTTGGACAAACTTCTCAGCTTTTTGCTTGATCAGTTCCAATCTCAGGGACAAGCAGTTCTCACAAATAGTGGGTGGAACTGACAATGTCTCAAGCTCTAGCTTAGTCTACTCTAGCTCAGCTCTGACTCTCGCTAACTCGCCCAAGTGCTCATCACTCTTGGCTCTCAACTCAGCTAAATTAGGTAGATGGGATGGGCAGTCTACACAGGGCACGACGACAGTGGTATGAGCATCATTCAGCCCCAGCTGAGCGCTCTCAAGCTCAGTGGCCAAAACGTCTCTCTCATCTACCCTCTGTGTGTACCTGGACTTTAGAGTCGTCAGGTCACACAACAACACCTCACAGTTAGGGCATTCACTGCTACCACCCAAGCAAGGGGAAGAAGATAGACTCTCAATCTTTCCATTGGCCATGGCAAGCTCACTCTCCAGCTCATCTATCCTCTTCTTAGCCCCTCTAAGCAGTTTCTCCCGATACCTCAACTCCTGACGGTTCTCTTCTAGTAAATCAACAACTTCTTGTTCATAGAAGATACCTTTTCATCGTCATCATCGTCGGAGTTGTCGGCGGAGCCCTTCTCTTCCTTATCCCCAAGAGCCAT
>JAAALK010000289.1:85535243-85580178 GCA_019279435.1 Zizania palustris
GGTTGATGTCGAGGGTAGTAGGGGTTCATCCTCAAATTCCCCGGGATCTTCTTCTTCGAAGATGGTCTGTTCCATGTCGTGTTCATTTGCCTATTCAAATGCAGAACTAACAGAGGGGGTTGATTCATCAAAAGTCACATCACATGACTCGATGACAGTGTTAGTCTCCAAATTATAAACACGATAAGAATGACCATGAGTAGTATAACCCAAAAAGATCCCGTCAGAAGAACAAGACTCAAATTTATCTAAATTACCATGTTTTAGGATAAAGCAACGACAGCCAAAAACTCGAAGATGAGTAACCTTGGGTTGTCTCCCAAAACGTAGCTCATAAGATGTTAAATTCAAAATTGAGCGCAAGAAGATTCGGTTTGAGATGTAACATGCAGTGTTCATGGCCTCAGCCCAGAATTTTCTAGGAGTCCTATGCTCATCGAGCATTGTCCTAGCCATCTCAACCAAAGTGCGGTTCTTCCTCTCAACAACACCGTTCTGTTGAGGAACCCGCGGAGCAGAGAATTGATGTTCTATGCCATGCTCCATGCAAAAGTCAACAAAGAGACTGTTCTTGAACTCAGTGCCATTGTCACTTCGAATGAATTTCAGTGCACCAGGGAGTTCAGTGAAAAGTCTCAAAGCCAAGCTCCGAAAGTGTGAGAACACTTCATCCTTGCTGGAAAGAAAGAAGACCCAAGAGTAGCGAGAGAAATCGTTGACAATGACTAAAACATACCATTTACCGCCTAAAGAACTAACCCGAGAAGGGCCTACAGTGTCCATGTGGAGAAGTTCTCCGGGTTGTTCAGTCATCACTGTGGTGACTGGCGAATGCGAAGCGGCAATCATTTTTCCATGTCGACAAGGAGCGCAAACTAAATTCTTCTCAAACTTGAGCTTGGGCAATCCTCGGATCAGACCTAGGGCACACAGACGAGCGAGCAACTCAAAGCTCATATGCCCTAGTCTCCTATGCCACTTCCAATGCTCAGAAGTAGAATGTGCAACAAGACAATGAGAAGAACCAGATGACTTGGAAAAATCAGCTCCAAAAACTCTCCCAACTCTAAAGATCTTACAAACCACAACGCCATCAGAATTGAGTACTTGCGAAGTATCGCGATGGAATCGCACTTCGAAGCCCTCATCAAGCAATTGAGATACAGAAAGCAAATTGTATCCCAGGTTTTCAACCAAAGCAACATCTTTGAGAGTGAAATTCGAGTTAATTCTTACCACACCTTTACCTTTCACTCTACTCCTTCGATTGTTGCCGAAGGTGATATGTTCCCTTTGCTTGGTTGTGGTGAGGCTGGAGAACCATGCTGCATCTCCGGTAATATGGCGGGAACAACCGGAGTCCATGATCCACATGCCCTCCAAGCCTCGATCTGCCGCCTACACATGATAAGAGAATCTCGATCGCTCAGTGCTGGGGTGAGTGAAAATATGACGTGGCATCCAACACTGAGTGACACGAGTAGTAGGCACAGTAAAAGCAGACTGTCCACGCACATGATAATCGGAATGATGCAAAGTGCGAGGTCTACTTACATGCTGTGAACGAACAACATGACGAGGTCTCCTACTCTGACGAGGTACAAAGCTACTCGCCCAGGGTCTCCCACCATACGGAACATGGTGAACACCTCGAGGAGCAAAACCTCTCCTAGAAGCACGAGGAGCCTTGAAGACAGGACGATAGTAAAACTCAGACTCATGCATACCTAAAGATGGGTAATACATGCCCTGGTAACTCATCGCCTGAGAGCGTCGCTCATCCTTGATGCGACGAAAATAGAACACAACCAAATGACCCGCCCGCTGACAGTAAGAACAATGAAAAACTCTCCTAGGGGCATTCTCATGGGTCATAGGAGCAGCTCTCACAGGCTCCTTGGGCTTCTGCTGTGTGGTTTTCTTGGGTGGGATTTTCTTGGCAGGAGGTGTGGTTTTCTTTGGAGTTTGGGTAGGCTTTTTAGCTGAAGGAGTGTCTAACAGATCTCTCTCTTTCTCTAGGGTAGTGGGTGAGGTAAAAATAGTTTTGTTCTCACTATCTGAAGGAGTCCTCTCAAAGCCCAAACCTAGAGCTAACCCTGCTCTGTCAGCGCACATCTTGGTCTTGGCCAAGAGCAAATCCATCCTACCATTTCCCTCGGTGCATTTATTAACCACAAAAAGAAGGTACTCATTCTCGGTCATAAGGTTTTCAGCTCGCTCTCTAACAGTGCCTAGCCGGTCCTTAAGGGTAATGCACGTGTCACAAACAGGTTGCACATCCTTAGAACTACCGGTCCTCTCCAATCTAGCCTCTAAATCATGAACATGTTTATCACGTAAATTAATGCTCTCGCGTAATAAAGAACAGTTCATGCATTCAATTATATCATGACTAGAATCCACCATCAAAAGCTGCTTCTGTGCAGTCTCAAGCTCAGATAGAGTTTGAGCATGTACAGAATGCAACTGAGAAAGCTCACCCATGACAACAGTACAAGATTCACATTCAGCATCATTTACTTTATACTTAAGCATGGCATACTCAGTAGAAACAGATTCTAGTCTAAGTCTAAGGTCTTTTCGTTCTCTAGCGGCTTGCACAAGTAATCTATCCTGACCAAGAACTACTTCATTTAGCTCATCTAGTTTAATTGAAAGCTGGTCATAGGATAGTGGTACCTCAGATGAGTCAAGCTCATCGCCGCTGTGATCGCTGTCGGCCATGAAGCAAAGGTCGGTGAAGTCTCGTCCCTTCTTGCCCTTCTTGTCATCCTTCCTTGGGGACTCCTCCTCCTCAGAGCTCGACTCCTCAGTTGAGGAAGTGTCGATGTCGCTGAGAGCAGCAACAAATGCTCTGGAAGCGGCTTTGGCTACTTTCTTAGCCATCTTGCCGCGCTTGCCCTTCACAAAGGGTTTCCTCTCCTTCTTGTGGTATTTGGGGCGCTCACTCTCATCTCTCTTTTTGAGTTTCGGGCAATTGGCCTTGATATGAGAAGTGTCGCCACACTCAAAGCAACCACTAAAACCACTTCTCCTCTGATCCCGTCTCTCATGATGAAAACGGGTGAACCTTCTGGCAATGAGAGCAAACTCATCATCATCCAGAGTATCCACCTGCTCCTTAGTGACGGAGACCAGGGAGGACAAAGCAAAACAATATGCAAGAACACAAGTGCTAGATGTGCTTGGTTCTGCAGTGGTGCCACGACTAGTGCTGGAGACCAGTGCCAATGGCTGTGGTAAGGAGTTCCTGTGCACTGCAAGAGATGCCTTGGCAATCTCTGTGAACTTTAGCTTGCTGAAGAGCTCATCACAGGTCAATGTGTCATAACCTGCGGACTCCTCAATGCTGGATATCTTTACTTCCCATATGCTATGATCAAGAGCATAGTGAAGCTTGATAGCCCTATCATGATCATTGTAAGCAAGCGTCTCGTTGGACCGCAAGTTACTCACTATCGCATCAAAGCGAGAAAACATGGCATCTATAGATTCACCAGGTGCCTGCACAAATAGCTGATACTATTGATTGTATGTGCTTTGGCGCCTGGCCTTAATCTGTGTAGAGCCCTCATGAAAAATAGTGAGTGTAGTCCAAATTTCCCTAGCTGTCCTAAGGTGCTGCACCCTATCAAACTCACCCCGACTCAAACCAATGAACATTATATTTCTAGCCTTGAAGTTGGCATTATACTGATCCTTTTCTGTTTGAGAGGTGCGAGTCTCAGGGATGGAGTATTGTGAGTCCATAATCTCCCAAATTGCATTTCCTTGGCTTAGCAAGTAAGCCTCCATGCGCACCTTCCAGTATGCGAAATCAGTCCCATCGAACAGAGGAATTTTACTAACTTTGTCCATGTCGCCAAGAGATCACAAAACCGGTTAAGGTCAACTGGTGATCTTAACCTGCTCTGATACCAATTGTAGGACCGAAAATGGCGACTAGAGGGGGGGTGAATGGGAGCTTTTACAATTTTAGGCTAAAAATAGCCTTCTGTTTTAATTCAGTCTACTGTGGAACAGGCTTCGAACACAACCTTCGAAGTTCTGGTTCGGAGGTATTTTACAGCTCCAAAGACAGGCTTCGCAAGGAGCAAAAGTTCGAGGCCAAGGAGACTTCACTCCACCCACAACCCCGAAAAATCTACTCTGCCAAGTCAGTGCAGGCTCCGCACACAGGGTGCTTCGAGCAGGCTTCGCAAGAGTGGACAACCCGCTGAGGACTTCGACCAAATACTTAGCGACAGCAGCTGGTGCTGGGCTTCGTACTACAAAGGTCTAAATGCACACTTAACAAACTTTGCCAAGGGCTATGACACGGGAAGAAAAACGGGCTTCGATCAGAGCTTCACTAGTAAATAGTGAGGTCTAGCCTCCCGTTACACAGAGCGAAGGCACACTAAAAAACACACTTCGCCCAAACAGGCTTCGATCAAAGCATGTAGCGAGGTGTGCAAACATGCTCAAGCATAAAATGAACACAGACACAGGGCTTCGCTGCTTGATCAAGGAACACAATAAATGAACTCACAGATGAATACAAAGTATGTGGTGGCTAGTACATGAGCTCAACAATGAATGCTCAAAGTGTTAAATGTGACCTACCCAGCCCCCACTATTTATAGCCACTATTCATCCATGTGAATTGACTACTTTACCCCTAGGGTTTACACTGGTTTTGTCTCTACAGAACAGAGGGGTACAAAAGGCAGTCAACTTTTATTTGGAGGCTTCTCTGTCAGCTTTGTAGAGGGGACAACATCAACTTTTTGCAGAGCAGACACTGTCAACCTTTACAGTCAGCCTTTACAGTATTGGATTCTTCTGAAGCCCCCCTTCGCACGCGAGGGGTGCGGTAGCTTTGGTGAGAAGCCTTGAGCCTGACGGCCTTCGCTTCACCGAAGTCAGCCTCCAATACAGTGACGGTTTTGAGCCGAAACCGTCAAAGCCCTTGGGCCTTCGCACCAACACCTTCGGAGTGGACCACCACGGCTTCGCAGCCTCTCCTAGCTTGAACTCCGTCAGTCCGTGTACCGAAGCCATGCATGGCCGAAGTACCTCAAGTCCACCTCACTCCGGAGCCAGCCTTGCTCCAAAGCCTGCTTCACTCCAAAGCCCCACCTTCGGAGTACCACCCTTCGAAGTCCCTCCTTCGTCCAAGGCCTCCGCATGAAGCATTCCATGAGCACTTCGTCGCAGTGTCTCTCCCCGTGCACACTCCTCGACGAGCCTCACCCGGACCATGCCTTCGATGCACCTCGACTTCTGAGACCTTCGTCGGGTAAACTTTCGAGTGTCTCCCTCCGGAGCACACTTCGAATGCCTTGCCTCATTGCTGAGGACTTGATCCACCATACTCCGAAGTCACTCCTTCCGGAGTACCCTTCGAAGTGCCTCACCTCCGAGGACTTCGTCTCGTAGTACCTTCACCCGGAGCCACGCTCCGCACTTACTGCCTTCTCCTGGTGCACCTCGACCCGAGGTCCGACCTCGACCCCTTCGCAGCCTTTGTGACGGAGCTCCCCGCTCCCCTGGCATCAAGCCTCCCGCTTGACCCAGGTTCAGTTGCTACGAACCGTCCGTCGCCTCCGAAGTCCCCTGTGCACCATAGACAAGCAGACAAGTGTATCCAGTACCCCGGAGACCTCTCCAGGTAAGCAACCTTCGGCACACACTCCGGTGTACCGCCCAAAGTACCGAGACCTTCGGTACAGACAATCATCGTGTACTATCGGACCCCTTCGACAGGCACACTCCGCTGCAACAGCTGCAGCAACCAAACCCACCGAACCCTTCGGTGAAACAACCTCCGAACTCCTTCGGAGGGACCCCTTTGAATTAGAGGTTAAACTCTGTCAATCACTCATCACAGACTCTGAAACCAAACCTTGGTTTCTCACACATCAACATCCAAAACATTCCAAGTACACATTCAGATCCAACAATAATATCACATCTACATCCAACAATACTATCACATCCAAGTACACAAATCACATTGAAATCCATTAAGGGGTAATCCATACTTACTCATCGCCCTCATTTGGTTGATTGGAGTTGTAGGCGCCGCCGCTGTCTCTCGGTTCATCCACATTTGAAGCCGAGGGTTCATCTCGACCGGGCATACAGACAGTCTGAAGCAATAGATAAAATTAGAGAACAAACTCAAATAACCATCTAAACGCTAACATAAATATCTGAACTAACAACAGGAGGGTACCTCAGCTGCAACAGGAGCACCAAGTGGAAAAAATGGTGGTGGTGGGGGAGGCATTGGTTGGAACTACGACATGTCAATTCCTTGAAGCTGGGCAATATACTATACATGTTGTAATGAAACCAGTTAGTTTTAAACCTATTCCTAATTGCTATATAATTGTAATGTAGCAAACTGAACATACCTGCATAATCGCCTTCTGCTGTGCAAACCTGGTAGCATAATGGTCTTGATACTGCCTCATTTGCTCCTGTGACTGCATCATCTGCTAGCGTGACTGCATCAGTTCCTTTGTCATTTGAACAACCTCCTGGTTTGCTTCTGAGCGGCGATGACTAGAGCTAACTCCTAAGGAGCCCTGCGATGACTGAGCGGACTTCTGAGCTCTCACCGCCCTTGAGTCAATAACTCCATTGATCACGGAGTACTTGCAACATTGAATAAGTTAGTTACCAGGATAGTACCATACACAAAGTATTGATAAAAACATCGTCTCACCTTCCATTGCTGTTTTCACCTCCGTTGGAGTACACTACCATTGGGTCGACAGGTTGTCTCCGCCAATCGTACTCCTCTCCATGGAGTTGAGCGATTTGTTGACCATATTGCATCTACAAAAACCAACATTACCGATTAGAGCAGAAAAATGATACAAACTCTTAAATTTGTTAATATCTCACCAAATGATCTATGGCTGACTTACTATACAAGATATCTGGTTGTGCATGATCTACTCCTTTATGACCAGAAGCATAAACCTCGATGTCACTTTGTACAACACTAGTTTTATCTTCCTGTACAGTATATATGAGTTAGTCGCATTACAATATATATATAGATAAAGTGACAAGTGTAGGTCTTACTATGCGTTTAGCCAAGAGGATATGTCCATCGGCCTTATATATGTGCTTCGGATCCATGCCACGACATTTTCTTTTCTTCTCGGAAACCTTCTTGAATTCATGTGAAGACCAAATCTTCTAGAATTTAAAGTAGGCATCCTCGTGGTTTGCAAACCACAGAATCCTCACCTGAACAGAGATGTTAAGCTTCTGCATTAGATGAAAATAAATCTAAAAATCGAAGATTTAAAAGAGCTAGAATTGTTTGCCGGATGATATTGCTCCTCAGTCAAGTATATTGCTGAAGCACCAGTCACCTTGCTCATTCGTTGCCCTAGCCTATCCTTGTAGTAGAGATTGTTCGCTTGAATGTGGCCATATGAAATTGTGTCTTTCACCACTTTTTGTGCATTGTTGTTAAAGGTAACAAGGGCACGATTATGGTGATTGCCCGATTCTGACAAGCAAAAATATAACTACAAAAGTCATGATTAGTAACCTACTGTAACTCCAAAAGTTTTGCGTTAAAACAAAACAATGCATGAAAAACACATACCCAGAAGTCATGAGACACCGCCCCCTGGGCACTTCCATTGGCCCCATCAGGTGCAAACCAGTATTAGTCCCGTGGCGTGCATAATAACCGCTCACCGGTCGGCATTGTCATCACCCCTGGGTAGTGCAGACGACACAGGTTACACAATATCTTGTTAACCTACCTGACCCTCGATATGCCATCAAACCAAGAGTCAATACAAAATCTAGAAATACATAATAAACAAAGTCGGTAAACTGAAAGAATTTTTTTAAGTAAAGCAAAACACCAGAGTATGAGACTTACCCGTCACCTATAGGCGTGATCTCGATCTTGATTCCACCTGAAGCCTCAACCCCCCCTCCTGACCCGCACCCTCCTACTGCCCTGCACCCTCTGGGTTAGCCCCCTGCCCCACGCCCTCTAGGTCATCCCCTGCCCCGCACCCTTTAGGACATTCCCCTTCTGCCCCCACCATCCGGTCATCCTCCTGACCCACACCATCTGGGTCATGCTCTTCATCCTGCAAAATAGTATGAAAACAATTAGTAATAATTTATAACTGGAATAAAAATCAATTTGAAGGTTACCTCATCATCTCTTAGAAATGCAATAGGCTGATTCCACAATGTTGGGTCTATGCATCTCAAGAGCTGCTCTTGATGACGTCTGTTTGAAGAAGAGGAGCTACCCTAGAATAGGGTGTCCTCCTGTCTCGCTGGTGTACTCATCGGTGTACTCTTCAAGTCGAAAAGCTTCCTCGTGACAATCTTCACCTTTTTCGATATCTTATTCAAAAAAAACATAAATGAGCATTTATTAGTACGAAATGTTAGAACTTATGAAAAATCATGTAATATGAAGTATATTTAACATACACAATGCATGTATGAAAACAATTACTTATCAATTATCATCAAAATCAGGATCAATTTGTCCCATTCTCCCCAAAGCAGGCAATGTTACTTTTTTCTTCTTATGTTGTTGTTTCCTTTTCTCGGGAACTGCTACATCATTAGCATCGCCAAGAAAAGAATCTACTGGCGAGTCTGGCTCTACATTAAATGAAGTCATCAATTCATCATCTTGATAAACCTCATCGACCTCTTCAACCTCCAATTGATAAGCAATATCACTAGGGGTCTGTAGACGTTCCCAGGGATTCACTTTGTAGACTACCCACCAAGCACTTAATTTTTCACATGGGTACGGCATATAATACAACTGCTCGACTCACTGAGCAAGGACAAAATTATCGCAACCACATAGTCATTACGTGTGTTTGACTTCAACCATCCCAAATTGGTTTTCTCGAGTACCATGTTTGGGGTCAAACCAATCACAATCGAAGAAGACTACTTTAAGCTCCTTATTCCCGGAAAAATTGTATTCGATTATATTTTTGATGATTCCATAATACTTAGTTTCATGTCCTTGGCCATCAACGACCCTTGTAACAACTCCAGTATTAGTTGTTGCTGCCAGAGGTCGATACGCTTCAAAAATAGTTGAACGGAAGCAGAAACCATTTATATCACTTTTGGGGGAATAAGATTTCCCTTAAACAGGGGCCAAATGACGTCAGCCTCCGACAGCCTTCGGCCCGGAGCCAAACACTGTCGAAGCATGTCCCTATCTGGTGAAGTTATTTCTAAGTCTCAAGGTTTGTTCTGGAGCCCTCTGGAGCGAGGCCTCCGAACCCCTTACGGAGTCCTTCGGAGCGAAGCCTCCAAGCTCCCTTTGAAGTTTGCCAAAAGCCAAGTCTCAGGCTAGTTTCAGAGTTATCCTCCGGGCTAACTTCAGGGTTAACCTCCGAGCTTTGTTCGGAGTTAAACTTCGAGCTCCTTTCGGAGCTCCCGAGAGCTACTCTCCGGACCCTCAACCGATTCGAAGCTAAGTCTCCGAGAACCCAGTTCGGAGTTCAATCCGGAGTATACTTCGAAGCCCACTTCGGAGTGTCCTTTGAAGCCTTCCTCACGGCCTCCGCCTGAAGAGCCCCAGCCCCTACTCTGAACATAGAAAATATTTGTACCTCGCTACAGTGTAGAAGTCATACCAGGGGCCCCTCTGCCCCTAGTATGTCGTTTAGCTGGTCAAGAAGTGACGTTTATCTGACACGTCTGTAAAGCTGTAAAGCACTTTGTACAGTAGACTAGCCCTTTTTTTCCCTTTTTGCCCTATAAGCCTATGACTTATAGAGGGCAGTTTGGTCTTTTCCTTTGGCCTGTGTGCCTATAAAAGCAGTGCCAAGCCCTTGTAATAGCTTAGCTCCTCCCAGGGCCATGAGAACCACGGAACTCATTAAACTCCACCGAGGCATATTATGCCAAATCCACCACAAACTGGACGTAGGGCTATTATCCCTTTTGGGGAGGTCCGAACTAGTTTAAATCTTTTCTCCTTATGAGAGAACCCTTCGAGGTTCATTTTGCACACCATATACACATACAAAACCTGTGCTGTAGCTAACAATATTTCTACAACAGTTGGCTCCGTCTGTGGGGACCTTAGTCCTAAAAGCTAAGTTCTCTACCACTATATGCAATTCGAAGTGCGCTTGAGGGGGGAGCTTCAAAGCTTTCTTGCTTCACGCACCCTCCAGCAAGGGGCTTCGGGTGCAGTTCGAAGGCCTTCTTCGCCTTCCTCCATCCTTCGTGCTTCGGAGCTCACCCTCCAGTAAGGGGCTCCGCTTCGAGCGTCGAAGGCCGTCAAAGCCCCAGGGGCTACGAGGCAAGTTTTCACCCACTTTACATGGTATGTACACTGCCGAAGCATCCCTTTGATGTACCAATCTGCAATTACCTTAATATAAAATCAAAGCCCTGCTTCGCCTTAAGTCAAAGCCTTGCTTTGTCTTTAAAGCAAACTTTTTCTCCATCTTGTTAAAAGTCGAAGCCTACCTTCGCGTTTGAAGCCGAAACCTAGCTTTGCGTTTTAAAATTGAAGGTTTGCTTCCTTTTCTTTAAAAACTGAAGCTCTGCTGTGTCCTTCTCAAGACCTGAAGCCGACAGCCTTGTTCTTTTAAGAACTAAGGTTTCTAGCTTTGTATTGTTAAGGACCAAAGCACGACTTCGAAGACTTTAAAATCCGGAGCACCCCTCCGAAGGCTACACAATGCCTCCGGGCCCGTAGCAGTGGGCTTTGAGACTTCCGAGCGACGGCTCGGCAAGTCCGGGATTCCAGGCTCCGGCCTGATGCATCCCTGAGTCGAAGGTGGCCTAGGGTCGTAGGTGACCCAGAGTCGAAGGTGACACAACCTATCACAAGTTCGGTGAATCCACACCAAATATCGTTTCCACTACAGGATCAAGCTCAAGAAGCCTTGCTTCGCTATCTGAACACGCACCGAGGCCTCGCTTGGCGTGACGTGATCTAATCTAAAAATTAAGCATCTCAAAGTCATGCTTCGCTTAAAATCTAAGTGCATTTCGGAGCTCTGCTCGCGCACAGTATTCAAATCCAAGCATGCCGAAGCATGCTTTACTTAATTTGGTTACGCTGAAGCCTTGCTTCGCTCCAAATTAATGCATCCGAAGCCCAAAAGAGGCCTTCTCTCTATGTGATATAAGCATCCGAAGCTGCCAAAAAGGCGCACCCCTTCGCATTTTTAATTGCCCGCACCAGCAACGACTAAGTCCCTAGCTGCCACACACAAGGGGGGAAGTATGTATGCGAAGTGTGCGAATGTAATGCGCAGTACGAGCATGACAAGCTAAAATGTTCGAAACAATCAAATCATGCGAAGCATGCAGTCGAAGTATGCAAATACAACAAATCTCATTCATTGAATGATAATTGAGAAGTATGTTACAAATACACTTCGAAAACAAAATTATGAGTAGTCTGTATCTAAGCCTAAGAAAAAGTGAGCTCGAGGCCCTAACCCTCGCTTGCCCTTCTTTCGGCCAGGGCCCCCTCGGCTGGACGAAGCCTCATCGGAGCCTGCTCTCCCACGTCCGGTTCGTCCACGTCCCGAAGCCCGTAGACCTCATCTTCCACTTTGCAGGTTTGCCCAAGTTTACAAGACAAGCGGTGCCATGTCGAAGGCAGAGAAGTCTAAAGCTTCATCATTTGCCAGAGTCGTACTCGAAGGTGGTACCCCTTCGCCACGTAAGTCTACTTCAAAGTAGCTTAAGTCTGGCGAGAAGGAAGAACTCCGAAGGGGATCCGTCTTCATGGTAGCCAGCAGCTCCTGCGCTACTTTGGAAATGGCCTCGCCGTTAGGCCCCCTCAAAAGTTTGAACCGAGGGGGGCCTTTGGACCTAGCTACCTCGAGGACCACCCATAAATGGCGAAGTTCTTCAGAGTCCTCAAGTACTTCGAGGTTAACATTCGAAGGCTGAGCCTGGGCAGGTATAAAGTACCCCCGCATTTATATTATTAAACTGATAAGTATTTAAAAGCCTATAGCTAAGAATTACAAGGAGCCTAAGGAGATCTACAACTTTGGAGGCGGAGGTGCCGACGTCGAAGGATTTGCTGGCGAGGCCTGTGCCCTGGCTTGGCTAAGGCGGATGGCCGTCTGGAGTTCGAGGACTGCTTCGCAGCCTTGGGCCTTCCAAGGCTCCTAAAGGCGGCGCTAGGCTCCGCGGACGCCTACCAGAGGCATCACCAGGTGATGGCCTCCGAAGGCCACCGGAGTTGCCGAGGTCGCTGCTTCGAGGTGGTTGCACCCCGCGTCGTGAAGCATTTGCAGCACCTTGACCCAACACTCGGCCGGCCATCAAGGCAAAGCCCTTCAGGGATTGCTCTCCACCATCGCAGCCACCACCTTCAAGAAATCGACGCAGTCTCCAATTGGGTCCTGAAGGCCGATGTTTGGAGCCCGACACTCGGTCCCTATTTGTTCAAGGACCTCGGTCAAGCTCAGAGTGGCTTCGTCGACGTTAGCAACGATGAAGTCTTGAAGGCAGTGGCCGGCTTGGCGAAGCTTTGAGTTCTCCTCCGCCAACTGAGCTCTGGCATCCTCCGCAGCTCGAAGCTCCGCTCGGAGCTTGTCGGTCTCCGAGGCCAAGACTTCCCTTGCCTTGTTGGCCTCGGCCCTCACCGTCTCAGCTGAGGCTTTGGCCTGCCTTCGCTTCTCGGCTTCCATCGAGACTTTGCATTGGAGGGTGTCCCTCTCCGCCGCCAAGCGCGTCATCTACTTATCCGCAGAGGTTGATGCTGCAGCGTTCAGTGCGAAGGCCTGAAGGAATTCAAGAAAATCATAAGTGTTGATTGAAGAGCAAGCATGACTCGAAGGCTGTATAGGACTTCGGTCACCTGGATGAGGGCTTCATTTGCATTTATGAAGAGGTCCATGGGGCTCGAACGGCTGAGTTGAGCCACCAAGCCTCCTGCCTCTGCAGTCGCGCAACCCTCATGAAAGTCATGGATGGCCGCCTTCATCACGGCCCCCTTCGATTGTAGAGGCCGGACAATCTCCTCCACCTCAACCTCCATCATAGGCTTCTTCGGAGCCTGCCTCCGGTCCACCACCTCGACATGTTCTTCGTCTCGGGGGTACCCTTCGTCATGACCATTGCCTCCATCTTCTTCAGACGAGGAACTATCGGACTCCGAACTATTGCTGCTACTGCTACTACTGCTGCTGCTACAGGAGGCCTCCGTTGGCTTCGGTGCGATGGACCTCGCACCGGCTTCATCCTCTACAAAAAAAGTTCAAGTCAATATCCACGTATGGAAAGAGAAGTATGTTTAAAGTGTTTACCTTCGTCGGAGATCTCTTCGAAGGTGGAGGGGTCGATGAGTCTACCTCAATCCTTTTGCTGCGAAGCTGGCACCTCAACCTCCGCACCCGAAGTCGTCACTATCGAGGCCTTCGCCACCACCTCGGTAACTTCTGCCGGAGCCCCTGCTTGCTCCGCTCCAGTTTCAGGGTTCGCGACCGTTGCCTCCTCTGGAGTAGAGGCTTTGGTCGCTAGTACCTCCGACCGAGCCCTCGAAGCTTCGGGCTCGTCGTCGTCCACCCTCTTCCTCTTGGAGCCGGTTGCCGAGGGTACAAGGTTGGAGAGTTCTGGTAGAGCCTGGACCCCCTCAACGCCGAGCAGGGTCCACACTCTGTTCCAGTTCTCCCAAGTCCCCACCAGAGCAAACCGTTGGGCCTGCTCCTCAGGTGTCGAGGCTCCGACAACACACTCTGCTGCCATGATGGCCTCCTCCGGAGTCCTCACATCAAGAGCGGCTTCATCAAGATTCCAGGTCAGGATAATGTTATTTGACGAAGTATGAAAGTGGAAAGGCTTTGAAGTCTTACAAAGGCATTCTATTGCCACCTCGTTTAGGCCCCCTTGGCCCGAAGGTTGAAAGAGGCCCTCCGGCCAAGAGCGCGCAAGTGGGCTGAGTCGAAGGGTGATAAACTCCTACGCGAGGTCCCTCATGCTCATCTTCGAAGCCACCTTCCAAAGGAGCAGGATCCTCGAGCGAAGGGTGTCGAGGCTCATCTTCACCACGCCTTCACGCCTATAAGAGATGAGCGCATTGGTACTCCGAAGGGGAGAGTTCGTGCCTACGGAGGCATAGAACCACTCTTGATACCACCTCGAGTACCATTTGTTGTTGGCAACCCTCGCTGGGAAGGCATCCTGATACTCTCTCTGAAGCTGGAAGTTAGCGCTTCCGAAGGCCAAAGCCCACTTGACGCGGTCTGCACCCTCTCTCGGTTTCGTTTGGCAGTTGGCGTCGTGAAGAGCTACGAAGATGTCGACGCGCCCCTCGCAGCCTTCGGCCCTCATGGCGCATTCAAACACCGTTAGCCTTGCCACGGCGTTGGGCGACAGTTGAGGAAGCTCGAGGTTGTAAGCCTTCAAGACTTCGCTCAGCATCCCCACGGCTGGAAATCCGAGTCCGGCTTCGAAGAAAGCCTCGAACAGTACCACTTCGTCAGCCCGAGGCCTTGGTATGGCCTCCGACTTCTCCGGCACCCGAAGTTGGATCTTCGATGATATCTTCCCCACGCAGGCTCTTCAGACAGACTCCTTTGTCGAGATCGAAGCCCTCATCTCCAAGGTTTGCTCGAACTTATCTAATGGCGACCGAAGATCCCTCGGCTACAACCGCCTTGCTGCAGGCTTTGCTGCCGCTGCCTGCGCTTGGGCGGAGCTCGAGCTCGAGCTCGAGCCCAAGGCCAAAGTCTTCGAAGGAACTTTCTTCGGCATTTTTGTGGAGCTTAGATGCGAAGGGCGCTAAGGCCTTCGAAGGGGGCTTCGTGCAAAGCTAGGGAGGAGGAGAAGAGAGCGAAGGATGCAAGGCGTTGAGAAGAAAGCAAATGGGAGGTGTGCCGAAGCCGTGTGCGGTAAACCCGTATTTATAGGCGGTAAAAATCCCGACGGTTCCCATGCCGAAGCCACTGACAGGTCGGCCTCAAGCGAAGCTGACGTGAACCGGCGCACTGTAACGGTCAATTTTATAGCTGTTGTGAAGTCAATTGATCTCCCCGAGGTCATTCTAACAGCCGAAGCAGGCAATTATTACCTGCACCAGTCGAAGACACCTTCGGTCCAAGCTCCGAAGGCCTGTCTTCTGTGAAGTTGCCATTTTTACTGTCATTTGTCCCAAGGGCGCATGCACCCCTTCGTCCCGAAGGCCTGCAGGTGAGGGGCTACTGTTGGGTGAATAAGTTGTCCCTTAAACAGGGGCCAAATGATGTCAGCCTCCGACAGCCTTCGGCCCGGAGCCAAACACTATCGAAGCATGTCCCTATCTGGTGAAGTTATTTCTAAGTCTCAAGGTTCATTCCGGAGCCCTCTGGAACAAGGCCTCCGAACCCCTTACGGAGTCCTTCGGAGAGAAGCCTCCAAGCTCCCTTTGAAGTTTGCCAGAAGCCAAGTCTTAGGCTAGTTTCGGAGTTATCCTCCAGGCTAACTTCAGAGTTAACCTCCGAGCTTTGTTCGGAGTTAACCTTCGAGCTCCTTTTAGAGCTCCCTAGAGCCAGTCTCCGGACCCTCAGCTGATTCGAAGCTAAGTCTCCGAGAACCTAGTTCAGAGTTCAATCAGGAGTATACTTCGAAGCCCACTTCGGAGTGTCCTTCGAAGCCTTCCTCGCGGCCTCCGCCTAAAGAGCTCCGGCCCCTACTCCGAACCCAGAAAATATTTGTACCTCGCTACAGTGTAGAAGTCATACCAGGGCCCCTCTGCCCCTAGTATGTCGTTTAGCTGGTCAAGAAGTGACGTTTATCTGACACGTCTGTAAAGCTGTAAAGCATTTTGTACAATAGACTAGCCCTTTTTTCCGTTTTTGCCCCTATAAGCCTATGACTTATAGAGGGCATTTTGGTCTTTTCCTTTGGCCTGTGTGCCTATAAAAGAAGGGCCAAGCCCTTGTAATAGCTTAGCTCCTCCCAGGGCCATTAGAACCCTGGAACTCATTAAACTCCACCGAGGCATATTATGCCAAATCCACCACAAACTAGACGTAGGGCTATTATCCCTTTGGGGAGGTCCGAACCAGTATAAATCTTTTCTCCTTCTGAGAGAACCCTTCGAGGTTCATTTTGCACACCATATACACATACAAAACCTGTGCTGTAGCTAACACAATTGCTACAACAATTACATCGACCGTAACTTTTGGCAGTAATACTTCCGTAAGAGAGCTGTTGCAAGTCTATATGTACATTGCCGGTGAGCACACACTGCAAATCATATGAGTTTATAAGATAACTAACCTAATAGAGTAAAATAATATGTGTCACAAAAGGTAAGGATTTACTTGTTCTCTGAACCAAGTGAGGAAACTAGGCCCCCTATTTATTCCTTCCCGACGCAACTTATCTAATTGCTTCTTTGTTGGTTGATGACTAGACATCAAGTATTTCGAATCAAACATATTGTCAATATTATAACGAATAGGTAAACAAAGAGGTATAAAACATCGTCGATAAAATATAAAACTAAAAAGTATTCAATTACGTGAAGTATTGTTCCATCTCTTCCTGAGGTACATAATATGTCGTGGAGATACCAATAATTATGCCCTTCCACTTAAAAATTTGAAGGTCACTACAAGGATTGTCTGCATCCACATGGTACCACATAGCAGGTGTGTTGACATTGGGATGCTCAGCGAAGTAAAAACTAGTGAAGTATACTATCTCTTTAAATTTAAATTATTCTGCAATGCAACCTTTAACTCCGGCCTTATTGCCAATCATCGCTCTAAGCTTCTTTAGGGACCTTTCAATGTGATACATCCACATATATTGCACAGTGCCACCTACCTTAGCTTCATATCGAAGATGAACCAGTAAATGTTGCATTGGATTGAAGAATCCTGAAAGGAATATTTTTTCCAATTTACATAAAAGCACTGGTATCTCTTTCTCCAACTTCTCTATCATATCTTTCTTAATTTCTTTAGCACAAAGTTGTCTATAAAAATGACTCAGCTCAGCTAACGCCTTCCACACATCATCATTGAAGTACCCGGAAACATTACAGGAAGGAGTGTTTCTATTATTATGTGGTAATCGTGACTTTTCAATCCATTTAACTTCCTTGTCTAAAATTAATGGCTCTTCTAAATCTCGCGGCGTAACATCTGAGAATTTAAAAATTTTCAACCACCTCATTACTTGTTTCTTTTCTTTAAGTTTTAAACAAAATGGGGCACGTGGCTTGCCACCACTATTTGTCAACTCAAGAGTTGGTCGATTACAAATCTCAGCTAAATCTGTTCACGCCTTTAGATTATCTTGTGTCCTGTCCAGAAAATCCATACATGTGCTTACAATACTGTCACCAACATTACTGTTGGCGTAAAAGATTACGCTAACAGGTTTCTGTAGATTAGAAACTAACAAATGAAGTGTTTGCGAAGGAAACTGTTCTAAGCCTCCGAAAGGATAATAACTTAGAATAGTTCGAATGTGTGCATTGAATAACTTGTATTCGGTCCCTATTACAGGGCGAAATGAGGGGTATTTATAGGCCCAAATATTAAGGAAAAGACCTATTTACCCCTTTATTACAACCGACATAGTAGAAACTATTCGGTACCCTTGATAGGGCTAAAATGGTAAAAGACTAATCTAATAAGATAAAAGATAAATCTTCCATCTTAGCTGGCAATAAAGATCTCAAAAAGCCTTAGTTCGAAGATGTACTCCGAACCAATGCTTATCGTCGTACTTCGAGCTTGACTCAGGGTATCTTCGAAGATGGACGTCTGGAAACCTTCGAATCCATTATCTGCTTTTGTGCTGTTACGGCAATAACCCCGAAGATGGGATATTTTCCCCCAACAGTAGCCCCTCGAATACGCTTCTCCGTTTAACCTGTAATGTTAGGAGAGTAGTATACGGAAGAAAAAATAACCAGGCATAGGGGTTATTAGATTTTAATTCATCTCCGAAATGTATGAAGATATAAAACTTCGAATCAGTCTTAAAACAATTACTTTCGAACTATCTTAGAACCAACTCAGGAAGTTCGAGAGTTTTTAGACTTAGAAGAAATAGCCGTTAGCTTTCTTCTTCTAACGGAAACCGTAGAATGCGTTAATTTCGAAGAAAAGTAACAAACAACAATGCGAAACGGCATGGACTAACGGTAAAAATGTAAAGTCTAGGCTATAAATAAAGGGCCTAGAACTTACCCGATTACCTTTCCATTGCTCTCTTGCAAACAAACACCTTCTGAGCCTTTTGAGTTCTTTGAGCCCTAGCCTCCATTTTTCTCCCAAAGTAACCCAGTAACTACAATGGCGAAAACCAAGGGTTCTGGAGCTCCTTCGGCCTTGGCTCGGCAGCAGGCAGCTGCAGCAGCAGCGGCTGCGGCGTTGGCGACGGTGCCTCCAACATCCGCAACAACATCCATGGCGGCAGGAGGGAGAAATCCCCAAAATGTTGATGATCAAAGTCTCTGCCCGCCATCAACGAAGTACCTGGATCAATCCTTTCAACTGGGACCTTCTACCTGCAAGAGGGAGTCACTGGCAATCGCAGTAGAAGGGAGGATTAGCACCGGAGTTATGATCCGCAAGCCTGGAAAAGAACTCATCCCATCGCCAAGGCCCGGAGAAGTGGTCGTCTTCGAAGCCTTCTTTGAAGCCGGCTTAGGCCTTCCAGCAGTAGACTTCTTGGCGGAGGTACTTGATTTATTTCACGTCACCCTTCCTCAACTGTCTCCGAACGCAGTAGCTCATTTGGCTATCTTCGAATGGGCGTTGAGAGCCGAAGGCTGTGAGGGGAGGGCAGAGATCTTCGCTGCGCTACATAGAGCTTCATGCCAGCCCAAAACCTTCGTAGGCCCCAGAGGTGAAAAACTGGTAGTAGCCTTAGGAAGTATCAACTTTAGGCTTCGAGACGAATATGCCCTTCAATTTCCTGCTAAGGCCATCAATGCCAGATGGTATACTGACTGGGTCATGAGGTGGTTTTATGCCGAAGTTGAGGCGAGCAATCCTCTGGCCGGACCTCTGAAAGAAATCCAATTCCGGAAGGAAGCCTTAGCGCAACCAGACCAAGGTCAGCTCGAAGCTCGCCTCAGCCTACTTCAGAAGATTAGTCGGAGGTTGAGCATGCGAGACTTAGCCGAAGAATTCCTTGGGTTACAAATCTCTCCGCTTATGTCCAATTGGCCTATCATCTTCGAAGAGGATTCGGAAGGCGGTCTCCGAAAGATCACTTCGACTTCGAGCCCTGCAGGTAACTTCAAAGACAACATGTATTATGCATATTCATTCGAAGAAAAACTAACTTGACTCATTTTTTAGCTTCTTCAGCCCCTATTACTTCGGAGCAAATCGTAAGGGCTTCGGAGAAGATTTTGGGCGCTCCAACTCTGACCGAAAAAGAATGGAGAATCAAGTTGGTTGGGAGTTGGGAGAGATTTAACAGAGTGTGGGGAATGCTGGAAATCACTCCGCCCCCTTTGATGGATTGGGTGCCTTCAGAGAAAGGACCCAAAAAGAGGAAGGCTAAAGCTGGGACTTCGAGCTCTGCTAAGACTCCGGTGAAGAAGGTGGCTCGGAAGCCAAAAAATTTTGCACCTTCGAATCCTGCACCTTCGAGCTCAAGGGCTTCAGTTTCTGACTCCCAAGAGGACGAAGGGAGGTTGCTTGTGCGTCTGATAGACGAAGATGAAACTCAAAGGACTGCACAAGCCGAAGTACCTGTGAATGTGCCGGAGTCTCGAGATAATCTTGAGCAACCAAGGACTTCGGCAGTTCAGGAAGATATATCTCTGGACGAAGTTCCTGTGAATGAAAGTGGGGTCGAAGTTACTATGGCTTCGATTCCTGAAGAGGCAACAAGGACTTCTCAGGACGATGCTCCTGCAGTCGAAGACTTAACGGCTGATTCGGATGAAGATCTCGCCTTCGATCTGCCGAACAGTCCGATAATTACCCCTTTGCAAAATGTCGAAGGTATACTTCGAATAACTCTTTCATGTTTATTTTCTGTATTTATACAATGTATAATACTCTTTTTTTACAGAGTCTACTCCTATGGAAGAGGTCCGCCAGGAAGAAATAATTCCTGGACCTTCGACGACTTAGGAGCCAACCCAGAGAACTACTCAAATGGGACCTGGAAGATGCAAAAGGAATATAGAACCCCTCCCTACTGCGAGTTCCAAATCAACTCCGTCTGATTCAACAGACGAGAGCCAATCTTCCGGGGAGGGCCAGTCTCCAGAGGCTCCAAAGACTACAAGCCAACGCTCCGGTCCTTCGTTAGACGAAGATGACCAACAGGCGATAAGTATGCTCCCCCTGCTAGCTCCTTTCTTAGGGCAAACAACCGGTCTTCGGACTTTACTCGAACCTTTGGATCGAGCTAGCCGCGACATAGGGGAGACCAACTTAGTGGCCATTTTGAGCAAGGCGGACAGGACGGAGCTTAACGCTGCTATAGAACGCGCAGCTTACCAGGTACGAAGTATCTACGAAATAACATAGAATTCGTCTACGAATAAATATTTACCTTGGTTTTTTCTTTTTACAGCAAACTGTCTTGGCTTGAGCTGCGAATATATGTAATGATGAAGAGATCGCTCGTCTTCGGGAGGAAAATAACGTCCTTCAACGGAATCTTAGCATCTCCGAAAGCCGAGTGGTTTAAATGGATAATATAGTGTCAACGGAGCGCAGGGCCAGACAAGGTTTGGAGGCTGCGAATAAAGAGCTCGAAGCAGAAAGAATTGTGCTTCGAGCAGAAATTGAAAAACTGCGAGCGGAGCATGCTACTGCGGGGACCGAACTTGTCAGGCTCCAAGAGGAAGCTAGCCAGCTGCTGAACCAAAAGAATATTTTGACCACTGAAACGGCTAGACTTTCTGGGGTTCTTGGAGAAGTAACTTCGATGAAGGATGCACTAAACGAAGACAAGCTGAAGTCTGAGAAGGTGGCTGTGGAAGTTATGAATCAACTGCTAGGTGTCCTAGAGTATTTCGGTACTACTGGGACACTTCCTTCTGATGATAACATCACTCTTCCGCGCCAGTTGAAAAGGATCCAAGGAGTGGCGAAGCAAATGAAGACAGCAGGCATTCGATACGGAGAACTCTCCGGACAAGTGGCTGCAATCGGTCTACTTTGCTACTACGAAGATCTGGGCCGATCGATAACTCCGGACACAGGAGGGGGCCCAATTACCTTCGACAACGAGCGACTGCTAACTCCTTCCGAAGGTGTGGCTGCTGCCTGGTGAGCCTTCCAAACTTCATGGAGAGCCGAAGGTCGTTCTGCGATCAAGGCTTGGATCGATGAAGGTCAACGCCAGAAGCAAGTTCGGACCCAAGCTTCAAGCAGTTAGCCTCCTCCGAACCCGCAGGTTTAGAAACACCTTAGGATTTTTGGCTATGTAAAGCTTTATGCTTATGAACATTTATCAATGAAAATTTGTTTATTATATTTTTAGGCTTTGCCTCATACGGAATATATCAAAGTGTTAGACCTTAACGACGAACTTCGCTCATTGTGGACCACCTTCGATCTTCTAAAAGCTTATAAACGTCCTCGATTTTTAGTTCCTCGGGATAGCTTCGGTGTAATTGCGCCCGAAGTAATCAAAGATATACTGTCTTATATTAAAGAGGAAGAAAAAGAGGTTAACTTGAACACTTCGTCTTTTGAAGACGTTATATGGTCTGAAGACGAAGATGAAGTTCGAAGTAAAAAACCTGAAGAACTTGGAAGCTGGGAAAGGAGCCCCGAACGGCTTCGAACTTGGGCCGAGCTTCAACAAGAACAGAAGGACTTTAGAGCTTCGAAGGGAGGCAAGAGAGTTAAACGTAAAGTTGTTAGAACTCCCGGCACCGGAACTAGTCGTTCCAACCCTAGCTCTAGAGATCGAAGAGGTCTTCGATTCCTTCTTGGTATAGATACCAATTTTTCATGATGTAAACTGTAAACATATTCGTTCGAATAATGAATACCGATTTAAAATTGTCTCCATATTTACTAGCCCCTCTTTGGGTATAAGCAACTTCGAACTGTATTCAAAGATGGTTATGCGCAAAGAAAAAACTTTGGAGTACAATTTTTTGGGGGTTCGAAGCCCCTTTGCAATTTAAAGATCTTTTAAAATCTTATAAAATGTCTTCGACTATTTGTAGTCTGAAGAATGGCAACTTAATACCCTTGTTTTTTGAAAGAAATCACTTGAGATAACTTTCAAGATATCTTAGTACCTTAGATAATTATGTTAACAGAGATTCGAAGCTCATGGCTCAAATTCTGTTTTGCTTTAGCCACCTTCGGCTCTTTTTTGCGATCTCTGTCGAACCAATGGTTCGAAGTTTGCAATGGTCTCTTTGGACTCTTTTTACGGATGTCTACCAGCCAATGGCTTGGACTCCGTATATTTTGGCCACATTCGGCTCTTTTTGCGGAAGTCTACCAGCCAATGGCTTGGACTTCGCATGTTTTGGCCACCTTCGGCTCTTTTTGCGGAAGTGTACCGGCCAATGGCTTGGACTTCGCATGTTTTGGCCACCTTCGGCTCTTTTTACGGAAGTCTACCAGCCAATGGCTTGGACTCCGTATGATGTGGTTTTGGGCTCTTTTACGGATGCCTACAAGCCGGTGGCTTGGACTCCGGATTATGTCAGCCCCCACGTCGGAAGCTTCGAACCAATGGTTCGAAGTCCGAAAATACGATTCAGCTTCATGACACTTCCCTCTCAGTCAACCCCGCGGTTCTAGTGCGTCCACTCGGAAGCTGGAAGTCTATGAGGGGAAGGCATTATCTGGACCATATGCTTTATTAATTCAGAAGATGGTTACAAATGAATTACAAGGAGCCCTTATGCGAAGTATCGCTTTAGGTGCTCCGCATGCCAAGTATGTGCTAACTCTTCACCTTCTAAATTAGCTAATTTAAAAGAGCCAGGGCGTCCTGAACGAACAATTAGATATGAACCTTCCCATTTATTTCCTAACTTCCCTGGTGTTATAATGCTTCGTAGAACAAGATGACCCGGCCTAAGCTCATTGATCTTAACCTTCGGGTCATACCAAGTCTTCGTCTGCTGGTGATATTTTGATAAATTAGCTACAGCTCGAAGTCTTGTTTCTTCTGATAAATCTAGCGAAGCTTCTCTTTCTTCTTCAATCTCCGGTTCGGGGCTGCGAAGTGATCCTCCTTTGAGCTCTGTTGGAGTCATAGCTTTATCTCTGAATAGTAATCTGAATGGAGTAAAACCTGTGGACCTTGTTTGCATAGTCCGAATGGACCACAAAATCTTCGGAAGCTCTTCGGTCCACAGTCCTTTTGCTAATCCTACTATCCTTCGATTTAGCCCTGACAAAATATTTCCATTGGCTCTTTCTACGGCTCCATTAGACTGAGGATGCCTGACTGCAGCAAAACATAACTGAATGCCTAGATCTTCGCAAAACTTCCTGTAGGGTTCTACATTGAACTATGTTCCATTATCAACTGTGAGTTGTCTAGGCACTCCGAACCGGCAAATGATATTCTTCCAAAAGAATTTCTGTACATTGTTCGAAGTGATAGCTGTTAAGGGTTCTGCTTCTACCCACTTGGAAAAAAACTCAATAGCTACCACTGCGAACTTTAGATTTCCCTTGGCTACTGGAAAGGGACCAATTAAATCCATACCCCATCTGGCCATAGGCCATACCGGAGCAATAACTTGAAGAGCTATTGGTGGGCGATGACTTCGTCGACCCATCCACTGGCATCCTTGACAAGTGCGGACTAAGCTCTCCGCATCAGCTGTTATTGTAGGCCAATAAAGCCCCTGGCGAAGTGTTTTTCCTGCCAAAGCTCGAGGGGCTAAATGGCTACCGCAAAGGCCTTCATGAATTTCTCGAAGAATTTCTTGACCTTCGGCTTGAGATATACATCGGAGTAGAGGGGAACATACTCCGGCCTTGTATAAAATACCGTTGCTTATTTGATAATTTCTAGCTCTAAGCTTCAATCTTGATAGCTGTGGCTCTTCGGGTAAATTTGTTCCTCCCTGTAAAAGTTCCATGATCGATTTTTTCCAATCTGCACTAGGAATGCAAAGAATCTCTGCAGAGGGAATTTGTGGCACCGAAGGTATACTGAGCTCCTCATAGAAAGCTTCTTCTGGTACATCTACAGCTCCGGCTACAGCTTTTGCTAAGATGTCCGCTTGCACATTTTCCGCTCTTGGTATACTCCGAATGGAAATACCCTTGAAGTGTGCTTCGATTTTACGGATTTCTTCTAAGTACTTTGCGAGCTGTGGATGCCGAACCTGAAAACTTTTATCTACGTGCCCTGCTACTATCTGAGAATCTGTCTTTATAATAATTCTTGTAGCCCCTAGAGCACGTGCTTTTCGGAGTCCCAGTAAAATCCCTTCATACTCCGCTATATTATTGGTAGACTTAAAGTTGAGTCTTGCGGAGTACATTGCTCTTTGCCCTAAAGGTGAAATTAATACTGCTCCAACGCCTGCTCCGGATGCTTGGAAAGCCCCATCGGAATAAACAGTCCAAACTCCATCACTTGACTTCTCCAGAACCAAATTTGCAGGTGGAGTCCATTCTGCTACAAAATCTGCTAAGACTTGTGATTTGATTGTTGTCCTTGCCAGAAAAGATATGCCGAAGGGTGCTAGCTCAACTGCCCACTTCCCAATTCTTCCAGTGGAATCCTTACTTCGAAGCATATCTCCCAAAGGATACGAAGTTGGTACAATTACATTGTGAGCCAAAAAATAATGTCTTAATTTCCTCGAAGCCATTATCAGAGCATAAACGAACTTTTCGAGTTCGGAGTATCTTGTCTTTGCTCCTGATAATGCTTTGGATACAAAATAAACATTATTTTGGACCAACTTCCCATTGAAATCCACTTCTCTGACAAGGACTGCACTGACAGCAGAACCTGTAGCTGCAAGGTAAAGGAGTAGGGTTTCGTCCGCAGTAGGCACCGTGAGTGTAGCAAGATTACTGAGATACTCTTTAATATCTTCGAAGCTTTTCTGACACTCCGGTGTCCATGCAAAATCTTCAGACCCTTTCAATGCTTTAAATATAGGCAAACTTCTCTCCGCAGACCTTGATAAAAACCTGCTAAGTGCTGCCAGACGCCCAGTCAGATTTTGCACTTGCTTTAAATTTTCCGGAGGAGCCATCTTTTGTAGCGCAGTTATTTGAGTAGGGCTAGCTTCAATCCCCCTGCTTGAAACTAAATACCCTAACAACTTTCCCGCCTTAGCTCCGAAGATACATTTTTCTGGGTTAAGACGGATCCCACATGCCCGAAGGCTATTGAATGTTTCTGCTAAGTCTAGGCTATGTTGGTGCTTTAAAGCACTCTTTATTACAATATCATCCATATAGGCCTCCACATTGCGACCTAATTGATGACCTAGAGTCTTAGCAACTAACCTCGAAAAAGTAGCCCCGGCATTTCTTAAGCCGAAGGGCATTCTCACATAACAAAAGACTCCTGAAGGAGTTACAAAGCTTGTCTTGATCTCATCTTCACGCTTCAACCATATTTGATGATAACCAGAATACGCGTCGAGGAAGCTTAATAACTCCGAACCTGCGGTGGAGTCGACCAATTGATCAATTCGGGGCATGGGGTAAGGGTCACGAGGGCATGCTTTATTCAAGGATGTGAAGTCGATGCACATGCGCCACTTTCCGGAAGACTTCTTTCTGACGAAGACTGGGTTGGCTAACCATTCTGTGTGAGCCACTTCTCTGATAATTCCATCCTTCAACAATTTCTCAACTTCGTCTTTTGCTAGAGCAGCTCTTTCTGCAGACATTTTCCGGAGTCCTTGCCGAACAGGACGGGCCTTCGGGTTTACAAGTAAACTATGTTCAATGATATCCCGATCGACTCCGGTGATATCTTCGTCAAACCAAGCGAAGACATCTAAATTCTCTTCCACCACCTTTTCCAAGGAGGTTGCAACTTCTGAAGGTAAATCTTTACCAAATTGAAATGTATATTCTTTACCATCTTTAACAATGACCTTCGCTGCAATCTCTCCTTCAGGACTTGGTCTCGGAAAGGATTTCTTTGAAGCTTCGGAAGGGGCTGAAAAAATTTCTTGATTATCTTGCACATTGTTTACTTGTCTTGGATCAAGAGGGGGACCATGACCATATTCCGCTCTCCGAGCGATAGCTTGATCTCCGAAGACAGTAAGAACTCCTGCTTGTGTGGGCATCTTCATGCACAAATAATTGTGATGCGCCACAGCTCCGAACTGGTTTAGCATGCCTCTTCCGAAGATGACGTTGTAAGCATACGGGGCATCTACAACATCGAAGATTACTTCCTCATTTCGGGCCAACAAACCCTCTCCGAAGGTAACTTCCAGGCCTATTTGGCCAAGTGCATCTAGCGGAGGTCCTGCGAAGCCTTGCAAAGGATGAGCCGCTGGAAGGAGATGTTTTCTGGAGATGCATAATTGATCGAAGGCTTGAACAAAAATGATGTCTGCCGAACTACCTCCGTCAATCAATACCCTTCGAACTTCAGTGCCCGCAATATCAGCAGTGATAACAAGTGGGTCTGCATGCGGGAACTTAATGCCAGCTGCATCCTCCGCAGAGAAGGATATCGGTACATGAGACCACTCCGGCATTGCAGCTGCAGACGACGAAGTCCCAATATGACCTACTTCTCTGACGTAGTCTCTTCGCTGTCTTTTTGACATGCTTCCGAGGGTACCTCCTCCGGAGATGGGGAGGACTACTCTTTTCCCTCGGTCTTGCCCTTCCTCTTGCTTCGGAGGTGGCATAACATTGGCCACTGGAGGGTGTCTTGCGGCATCAAAGTTTTCTATCCGCGCCACAGCCTGAACCGGCTCTGGGCGCGCTGCAACTGGAACTCGGTCTGTAGCACCTCGACCCGAAGTTCTTTCTAGATACTCTCCTCTTAGAGTAAGTATAGCCTTGCAAGTATCAGTTGCATGGCTTCGATTTTCACCATGGATGAAGCAGAAAAGAGTCTGGCCTTTGCCAACCATTTTCCCTGGCGGCCTCCAGCCGCTGGCCTTGTTCCCCGAAGATTGTGGAGCTCTCTGTGTAAACTTCTGTGGGGGTGCAATATTCAAGACTTCAGAACGAGGGTGCTTTTGCCCCCTTCTCCGATCATGTTGAACTTTGAAGACTGGTTCTTGCGGCTGTGCCGAAGTTTTTACTTCTACTTTAACTTCTTGCAATATGGATGAAGTAGCTGCAGTTCTTCGAAGCCAACCCTCTTCCGACCTTGCATACTCCTCGAAGTATGACATCAGCTGAGAGACCGAGGAGATGCTTTTCCGATGAAGCTTATCCAGGAGGCCTTGATGAGTGACACCTTCCCGAGCTGCATCAACTACCGAAGATGCAGACAACCCCCGGATTTGCGACTTCGTATGAGCGAAGCGCTTGAAATATTGCCTCAATGTCTCTCCGGGGAGCTGCTTCACCTGGAAAAGGCTTCCCGTTGACATTGGAGGCACGAAGGTACCTTGAAAATTGCTTACAAACTTCTTCTTCAGCTTCCCCCATGAATTAATTGACCCTGGCTTCAAAGACCAGAACCACCTTAAGGCCACTCCTTGAAGAGCTAAAGGGAAGCACTTTGCCATGGTGTCTCGAACTCCTCCGCTAGCTTCAATTGCTAGGGCATAAGAACGAACAAACTCTCCGAGATCTTCATCTCCAGCATACTTACAAAGCTTTGAAGTTTTAAACTTCGGATCAAAGCGAACTTTCTGCAGCTCAGGATGCAGCGGAGATTCATTATCGAAGGAGGCGTTCTCCGGGGCTTCGGGATAAATGAGTTCGTCATCTTCGGGCACTTCTGGGATAGCTGGGATGGCTTGAGAACGAAGCCTGTTCGCGGCTTCTTGCCGCCATCTTGCTACTTCAGCTTGGAGGCTGGCCATTTGAGTGGCCATATCTCCAAGATTGTCTTCATCTCCTCTGGAAGGATCTTCCGGGTCTTGAGAGCTAGTAGGATCAGTTCGAAGTGGGATGGAAGGTGGAAGAGGGACTCCGGCTGGTCGAAGTATGGAAGGAGTTGGCGGAGGAACTCCGTATGATCGCGGGATGGACACTCCTTCCAGAGTTTGAGGAGGAGGGAATGTCGAAGGCCCTCCGACCTCAACCGTGTCGGATGGAGTTTTTCCGGAGATCCGAGAGGACCTCCGAACAGGGTTACGAGGTGCGCTCTGCTTAGGAGGCATGATGTAAGAAGTTGGTAGAGAACGAAGTTTTTCGGACTAAGTTCCCCACGGACGGCGCCAACTGTTGGCGTAAAAGATTACGCTAACATGTTTTTGTAGATTAGAAACTAACAAACGAAGTGTTTGCGAAGGAAACTGTTCTAAGCCTCCGAAAGGATAATAACTTAGAATAGTTCGAATGTGTGCATTGAATAACTTGTATTCGGTCCCTATTACACGGCGAAATGAGGGGTATTTATAGGCCCAAATATTAAGGAAAAGACCTATTTACCCCTTTATTACAACTGACATAGTAGAAACTATTCGGTACCCTTGATAGGGCTAAAATGGTAAAAGACTAATCTAATAAGATAAAAGATAAACCTTCCATCTTAGCTGGCAATAAAGATCTCAAAAAGCCTTAGTTCGAAGATGTACTCCGAACCAATGCTTATCTTTGTACTTCGAGCTTGACTCAGGGTATCTTCGAAGATGGACGTCTGGAAACCTTCGAATCCATTATCTGCTTTTGTGCTGTTACGGCAATAACCCCGAAGATGGGATATTTTCCCCCAACAATTACGTTCCTAATGCATAACGTCAATGTTGTGCATCAGAATAAGAGATAAGATATACGTCAATTCCCATAAGCCACATATGTTGGTCCAGTTATGTTCGGTTCCACATTCTACAAATCCATCCCCATTTTAATTAAGGACCAACTCATTCAGCATATATGCAATTTTTGTACCATTTAGACGCCTTGGTGGTTCCTTTACAACAACATTGTCCTTCCTGAAATTGTTCCTCTATAACCTAAATGGGTGATTCATGGGCAAAAAGAATCTATGACAATCAAAGTAAAAATCTTTCCCATGAAGTTAAAACAAAAACAATTTGGGTCCTTAGCACATATCGAACATGTCAGCCTTCCATCACAACTCTAACCAGAAAAAATACCGTATGCTGGAAAATCATGGACCGACCACAGATACGCAACTCAAAGATTAAATTTTTTCTTCCGGTCATAGTCATATGCTTCAGCTCCTTTCCACAATTGTTTCAACTCTTCAATTAAGGGCTTCAACATCACATTGAGGCGTGTTCTAGGATGTTCTGGGCCAGATATAATGAGACACAGAAACATAAATTCATATTTCATACAAAATGAAGGTGGAAGGTTGTATGGAATAGCAAAGACAGGCCAATAAGAGTACGGCGATGTGGTTACATTGAATGGCGTGAATCGATCTGTTGCCAACCCTATGCGAACATTCCTTGCATCCCTAGCAAAGTCTTCATCAAAATCACCTAGAGCCTTCCATGCCTCACCATCAGATGGGTGCACCATTACTTGGTTATTCTCACGTACAACTTGCTTATGCCATCTCATGTGCCTAGTAGTTTTCTTTGAGAGAAACAATCATTTCATCTGAGGTGTAAGAGGCATGTAACGAAGTTCCTTCTAAGCAACCTCTATCGTCACCTTTTCACCGTCTTCACTTATGACCTTTATGAATCTCGGTTTACCACATTTTAATCATTTCATCTCATTCCTATGTTTTTCTAGAAAAGCATATAGTTATCTTGGCACACGTCAATCTTCTCATACTCCATACCGAGAGCAGAAAGCATTTTTCTTTGATTGGTACATGTATTTCAGCATCTTATGGTTCATAGGAAGGATATCGTTGATTAGGATCACGAGCTCCTTATAACAATTATTGGAGAATGCGAACTTCGACTTAATGGTCATAAGACGGTTCACAAAAGCGAGAACGCTTACGGTGGTGTGCTCATGCAATGGTTCTTCTCAAACTCGAAGGATGTCGAAAAACTTTTGAACCTCCGGTGTAGGAGGATCCTCAATGTTTTTTCAAACTCCGGCCGTATAGCATCAAGCATCTCATCCATCCTATCGTCAGTCACGTTATCATCTTCTTCTTCCTCTACTAATACCATTTTTTCAAGGTCTGTCTCGTCATGGTGCACCCAAACTTCATAACTTAGCAAGAAACCATATTTGCAAATGTGTAGTGACAACGTTCTGTTGTCTTGCCAATGAGAATTTCTGCACTTCATGCATTGGCACCTCATGCCAGAGTTTTTTTGTCAAAGCAAATGAACGCTCAACAAATTTCTCAGCGTTGATTACCCACTCCCTCATGTGAGCTCCACTTTTTTCCAACCAATATACATCCACCGTCGATCGTCCTCAACCATTCTAGAGGTAAAACATCGCATGCCTGATAGTGGTGCAATGGAGAACAACAATGTTATGACACTGAAATCTCATTCGGACTCATGACTCATCATAAATACTATGCTCTATTGCCCACTCTAAGGCTGACCAAAAAGGGATAATTCCGGATCTACACATCTCACACGCATGACACGTGTGAGACATGTTCGTCCAAAATGGATGACACATAGGCTTCGTTACACTATTTACATTGTTGTTAAATAAAGAAATTCATATGAAAGAATATATATAAAAAGTATATATATCTAATACTAATAACCATAATGAAATCATCAACAAACCACAAATTAATACAAGAATTTAATTAATAGCATATATAATAGAACATTGCATACGAAACACTTGTAATAGCATAAATAGTCAACATAATGAATCAATTTACACTTAACATGCATTAGCAAATGAGTAAATTATTCATTATATCACATACTACGACAAAAATAAAGTGTATTATACAATCAATTTCCACTTAACATGCATTAGCAAATGAATCAATTATTCCTTATATCACATACTACAACAATATTTAAGTGTCTATCATACAATTAATCTCGATCTAGCCACTACGATAAAATTGTTGCTAGTATAACCTAGAGCAATCGTTGAAATCCACTATGACAAAATTCACAAATCAAAAGTGAAGAAAATTCTTAAAGCGGAAAAAATTACTTGGTAGCGGCGGATCGGAGGCCGATGGGCGGTGACGGGCCACGGCCGGCTGAACATCGCATATGAAACATATTAATACATGAACAATTTTTTAACATCACAACATATATTGCATCTAAACATCACAACATATATTCACATTTCACAATTCAATTCAATTCACAATTCATAATTCAATTCAATTCACATTATATATTCAGAATTCACAATACAATTCACAAAGTAAACAATAATTCAATAACAATGCAAGTGAGGAAATTAGATAGAGGATCGAGAGGGGTAGAAATTACACGGCAGACGGCGACGGTCGGCAGGCGACGGCGGACGGCAGTAGTCAGCGTACGACGGACGACGGCCACCGACGGTGGGGAGCTCGGGCGGCCAGCGGCGGGGCAGGAGGGCGCTTGGCCAGAAGCGGCGGGGCAGGGCAGTGGGGAGCTCGGGCGGCGGCGGCGGCTTCTCGGGAGAAAAAATATCCTGATGGTCTAGCATTAAAGCCGACGGAAGTTAAGGCTTCTGAGAAACCAAGAGTTGGTTTCGGTGTTTTGTGATGAGTGATTGACTGGATTTTACCCTCTGTTCGAAGGGTACCTCCGGAGGGGCTTCGGAGGTGGTACCTCCGAAGGGTGTTCGGAGGTGTGTCACCGGAGTGTGTTCGGTGTTTGCTTGCTGCAGCTGTGCAGCGGAGTGTGGCTGTCGGAGGGGTCCGGCAGTACACGATGACAGGGTTCGTACCGATGGCTTCGGTACTTTGGGCGGTACACCGGAGTGTGTACCGGAGGTTGTTAACCCGGAGAGGTCTCCGGAGTTCTGGATACACTTGTCTGTTTGTCTGTGGTGCGCAGGGACTTCGGAGGCGACGGACAGGGTTCGAGCCAGGTGAACCTGGGTCAAGCGGGTGGCTTGATGCCAAGGGAGCGGGGATCTCCGTCACGGTGGCTGCGAAGGTGGTCCGGGTCGGTCCTCGGGTCGAGGCGTGCCAGGTGAAGGCAGAGAGTACGGAGCGTGGCTCCGGCTGAAGGTACTCCGAGACAAAGTCCTCGGAGGTGAGGCACTTCGAAGGTACTCCGAATGGAGTGACTTCGGAGATGGTGGACCAAGTCCTCTGTGGAGGCAAGGAGTTCGAAGTGTGCTCCGGAGGGAGGCACTCGAAGGTATACCCGACGAAGGTCTCAGAAGTCGAGGCGCATCGAAGGCATGGTCCGGGTGAGGCTTGTCGAGGAGTGTGCTCGGGGAGAGGCACTGCGACGGAGTGCTCATGGAATGCTTCATGCGGAGGCCTTGGACGAAGGAGGGACTTCGAAGGGTGGTACTCCGAAGGTGGGGCTTCGGAGTGAGGATGACTTGTGGTGCTTCGGCCATGCATGGCTTCGGTACACGGACGGACGGTGGTTGAGCTCGAAGTAGCTGCGAAGCCGTGGAGGTCCACTCCGGAGGTGGTGGTGCGAAGGCCCAAGGGCTTTGACGGCTTCGGCTTAAAACCGTCACTGTATCGAAGGACTTCTTCGGCGGAGCGAAGGCCAACAGGCTGCAGGCTTCTCGCCGAAGCTTCCGCACCCTCCGGTGCGAAGGGAGGTTCCAGAAGTCAACTCTGTAAAGGCTGACACTGTCTGTTCTGAAAAAGGCTGACACTGTCCCCTCTGCAGCTGACAGAGAAGCCTCCAAAATAAAGGTGGACTACCTTTTGTACCCCTTAGTTCTGTAGAGACAAAATGGATGTAAACCCTAGGGGTAAAGTAGTCACTTCCTTAGGATGAAGCCGTGGGCTATAAATATGGGGGCTCGGTAGGTAACATTTAACACTTTGAGCATTTACTGTTGAGCTCCTGTAGACAGACCTCGCTGTATTCATTCTGAGTTCAATTTATTTCAGTGTTCCTTGTTCAAGCAGCGAAGCCCTGCTTCTTTGTGCTTTTGCTTGAGCTCGCGTTGCATACCTCGTTAGCTTATAGTTCACCGAAGCCTGTCTTGGCGAAGGGTGTTTTTATCGCGAAGTGTGCTTTACAGTGTGCTGTCGCTCTGTGTAACACGAGGCAAGACCTCGCTGCTTACTAGCGAAGCCCTGTTCTTTCCCGTAGTGCTTCTTGTGTCGAAGCCCTTAGCGTAGTCCATTTGCGTGTGCGTGTAGACCTTCGGGTACGAAGCCCAGCACCCGTTGCTGTCGCCAAGTACTTGGTCGAAGTCCTCAGAGGGCTGTCCACTCTTGCGAAGGGTGAAGTGCGAAGCCTGCTCGAAGCACCTCGTGTGCGGAGCCTGCACTGACTTAGCAGAGTAGATTTTCGAGGGTTGTTAGTGGAGCGAAGTCTTCTTGGCTTCGAACTTTTGCTCCTGCGAAGCCTGTGTTCGGAGCTGTCGAAGTACCTCCGAACCAGACCTTCGAAGGTTGTGTTCGAAGCCTGTTCCGCAGAAGACAGAACAGAACCGAAGGCTAAGTTTTTAGCCAGAAATTTTAAAAGCTCCCATTCACCCCCCCTCTGGTCGCCGTTTCCGGTCCAACAATTGGTATCAGAGCTTGGTTAAGATCACCAGTTGACCTTAACCGGTTTTGTGATCTGTTGGCGACATGGATAGAGGCAGTAAAATTCCTCTGTTCGATGGGACAGATTTTGCATACTGGAAGGTGCGCATGGAGGCTTACTTGTTAAGCCAAGGAAATGCAATTTGGGAGATTGTGGACTCACAATACTCCATCCCTGATACCCGCACCACTCAAACTGAAAAAGATCAGTATATTGCTAACTCGAAGGCAAGGAACATACTGTTCATTGGTTTGAGTCGGAGTGAGTTTGATAGGGTGCAGCACCTTAGGACTGCTAGGGAGATTTGGACAACACTCACTGTCTTTCATGAGGGCTCTGCTCAGATTAAGGCCAGGCGCCAAAGCACCTACAATCAACAGTATCAGCTGTTTGTGCAGGCACCTGGTGAATCTGTGGATGCCATGTTTTCTCGCTTTGACGCGATAGTGAGTAACTTGCGATCCAACGGGACACTTGCTTACAGTGATCACGATAGGGCTATCAAGCTTCTCTATGCTCTTGATCGTAGCATATGGGAAGTGAAGATATCCAGCATTGAGGAGTCCACAGGCTATGACACTCTAACCTGTGATGAACTCTTTAGCAAGCTGAAGTCCACAGAGATTGCCAAGGCATCTCTTGCTGTGCACAGAAGCTCTTTGCCACAGCCATTGGCATTGGTTTCTAGCACTAGCCGTGGCACCACTGCAGAACCAAGCACATCAGGCACTTGTGTTCTTGAAGATGGTTTTGCTCTGTCCTCCCTGGTCTCCGTCACAAAGGAGCAGGTGGATACTCTAGCAGATGATGAGCTTGCTCTCATTGCCCGGAGGTTCACCCGCTTTCATCATGAGAGACGGGATCAGAGGAGAAGTGGTTTTAGTGGCTGCTATGAATGTGGCGACACCTCTCACATTAAGGCCAATTGCCCCAAGGTCAAGAAGAGAGATGAGAGTGACCGCCTCAAATTCCACAAAAAGGAGAGGAAGCCCTTTGTGAAGGGCAAGCGCGGCAAGATGGCTAAGAAAGTAGCCAAGGCCGCTTCCAGAGCTTTTGTTGCTGCTCTCAGCGACATCGACACTTCCTCAACTGAGGAGTCGAGCTCTGAGGAGGAGGAGTCCCCAAGAAAGGAGGACAAGAAGGACAACAAGGGACGTGACTTTACCGGCCTTTGCTTCATGGCCGACAGCGATCACAGCGGCGATGAGCTTGACTCATCTGAGGTAAACCTATCATCTGACCAGCTTCTAATTAAATTGGATGAACTGAATGAAGTTGTGCTAGGTCAGGATAGATTGCTTGTGCAAGCCGCTAGAGAAAGAAAAGACCTTAGACTTAGGCTAGAATCTGTATCCACTGAATATGCCATGCTTAAGTCTAAATATGATGATGCTGATTGTGAATCATGTTCTGTTGTCATGAGTGAGCTTGCTCAGTTGCGCTCTGTACATGCTCAAACTCTCTCTGAGCTTGAGACTGCACAGAAGCAGCTTTTGGAGGTGGATTCTAGACCTCATGAAATTATTGATTGCATGAACTGCTCTTTATTGCGCGATAGCATTAATTTACGTGATAAGCATGTTCATGATCTAGAGGCTAGATTGGAGAGGGCCGGTAGTTCTAAGGATGTGCAACCTGTTTGTGACACTTGCATCACCCTTAAGGACCAGCTAGGCACTGTCAGAGAGCGAGCTGAGAACCTCATGTCCGAAAATGAATACCTTCTTTCTGTGGTAAATAAATGCACTGAGGGGAAGGGTAGGATGGATTTGCTCTTGGCCAAGACCAAGTTGTGTGCTGACAGAGCCGGGGTAGCTCTAGGTTTGGGTTTTGAGAGGATAGCTTCAGACAGTAAGTCCAAGACTGTTTTCACCTCTCCCACCACCCTAGAGAAAGAGAGAGCTGTGTTGGACACCCCATCAGCCAAAAGGTCTACCCATCCACCAAAGAAAACCACACCTCCTATCAAGAAAAATCCTCCCAAGAAAGCCACTCAGAAGAAACCCAAGGAGCCTGTGAGAGTTGCTCCTGTGACCCATGAGAGTGCCCCCAGGAGAGTGTTTCATTGTTCTTATTGTCAGCGGGCGGGTCATTTGATTGGTTTCTGTTTCCGTCGCATCAAGGATGAGCGACGTGCACAGGCGATGAGCTATCAGGACATGCATTACCCATCTTTAGGTATGCATGAGTCTGAGTATTACTCTCGTCCTGTTTTCGAGGCTCCTCGTGCTTCTCGGAGAGGTTTTGCTCCTCGAGGTGTTCACCATGTTTCATATGGTGGTAGACCTCGGGCGAGTAGTTTTGTACCTCGTCAGAGTAGGAGACCTCGTCATGCTTTGCGTTCTTTGCATGTAGGTAGACCTAGCACTTTGCATCATTCTGATTATTATGTGCGTAGACCGTCTGCTTTTACTGTGCCTACTACTCGTGTCACTCAGTGCTGGATGCCTCGTCATTATTTTACTCACCCCAGCACTGAGCGATCGAGACGTTCTTATCATGTGTAGGCGACAGGTCGAGGCTTGGAGGGCACGTGGATCATGGACTCCGGTTGTTCGCGCCACATGACCGGAGATGCAGCTTGGTTCTCCAGCCTCACAACAACCAAGCAAAGGGAACATATCACCTTCGGAAACAATCGAAGGAGTAGAGTGAAAGGTAAAGGTGTGGTAAGAATTAACTCGAATTTCACTCTCAAAGATGTTGCTTTGGTTGAGAACCTGGCATACAATTTGCTGTCTGTATCTCAGTTGCTTGATGAGGGCTTCGAAGTGCGATTTCATCGCGATACTTCGCAAGTGCTCAATTCTGATGGCGTTGTGGTGTGTAAGATCTTTAGAGTTGGGAGAGTTTTTGGAGCTGATTTTTCAGAGTCGTCTGGTTCTTCTCATTGTCTTGTTGCACATTCGACTTCTGAGCTTTGGAAGTGGCATAGGAGACTGGGGCATATGAGCTTTGAGTTGCTCGCTCGTCTGAGCGCCCTAGGTTTGATCCGAGGATTGCCCAAGCTCAAGTTTGAGAAGAATTTAGTTTGCGCTCCCTGTCGTCATGGTAAAATGATTGCCGCTTCGCATTCGCCAGTCACCACAGTGATGACTGAACAACCCGGAGAACTTCTCCATATGGACACTGTAGGTCCTTCTCGGGTTAGTTCTTTAGGCGGCAAGTGGTATGTTTTAGTTATTGTCGACGATTTCTCTCGCTACTCTTGGGTCTTCTTTCTTGCCAGCAAGGACGAAGTGTTTTCACACTTTCGGAGCTTGGCTTTGAGACTTTTCACTGAACTCCCAGGTGCATTGAAATTCATTCGAAGCGATAATGGCACCGAGTTCAGAAATAGTCTCTTTGTTGACTTTTGCATGGAGCATGGCATAGAACATCAATTCTCTGCTCCGCGGGTTCCTCAACAGAACGGTGTTGTTGAGAGGAAAAACCGCACTTTGGTTGAGATGGCTAGGACGATGCTTGATGAGCATAGGACTCCTAGAAAATTCTGGGCTGAGGCCATGAACACTGCTTGCTACATCTCAAACCGAATTTTCTTGCGCTCAATTTTAAATTTGACATCTTATGAGCTGCGTTTTGGGAGACAGCCCAAGGTTACTCATCTTCGAGTTTTTGGCTGTCGCTGCTTTATCCTAAAACGTGGTAACTTGGATAAATTTGAGTCACGATCTTCTGACGGGATCTTTTTGGGTTATACTACTCATGGTCATTCTTATCGTGTTTATAACTTGGAAACTAACACTGTCATCGAGTCATGTGATGTGACTTTTGATGAATCAACCCCCTCTGTTAGTTCTGCTCTTGAACAGGCAAATGAACACGACATGGAACAGACCTTGTTTGAAGAAGAAGATCCCGAGGAATTCGAGGATGATCCCCTACTACCCTCGACATCGACCCCCGAAGCTGACCCCGCTTCAACTACTTCGGCACGAGGTCCCGAAGCGACTACCTCAACATCGGTCATCTTGGACCACTCCAACGCACAAGTTGAGGGGGAGACTGCATCCCGCCGTGAGGCTCCACATCATGTCCAAAGGATGCACCCTCCCGAGCAGATCATTGGTGAGCTTGATCAAAGGGTAACACGTTCTCACGCTCATTTCACTAATGCTGCTTTTGTTGCTTCTTTCGAGCCCTTAGATGTTAGTCATGCACTTTCTGATTCTAGTTGGATCAATGCCATGCATGAGGAACTTGAAAATTTTGAGAGAAACCAAGTCTGGACTTTAGTTGATCCTCCACCAAATGTTCATTTCATTGGAACAAAATGGATTTTCAAAAATAAACAAGGGGAGGATGGAACAATTGTTAGAAATAAGGCCAGACTAGTAGCTCAGGGCTTTTCTCAACTAGAAGGGATTGATTTTACTGAAACTTTTGCACCTGTTGCACGCCTTGAGGCCATTAGGATTTTGCTTGCCTTTGCGACATCCCGGGGATTCAAACTCTATCAAATGGATGTCAAAAGTGCTTTTCTTAATGGCTTCATAGGTGAAGATGTTTATGTAAAACAACCCCCTGGTTTTGAAAACCCCAAGTACCCACATAAAGTCCTTAAACTTCATAAGGCTCTTTATGGACTCAAGCAGGCCCCTCGGGCGTGGTATGATAGACTTAAGTCTTTTCTGCTTGAGCGAGGGTATTTGATGGGCTCTGTTGATAAAACTTTGTTTACTCTCAAGCATGGCAAAGATTTCCTTCTAGTGCAGATTTATGTGGATGATATCATCTTTGGTGGCTCTTCTCATGCTTTGGTTGCCGAGTTTGCAGATACCATGAGCAGGGAGTTTGAAATGTCAATGATGGGTGAACTCACCTTTTTCCTTGGTTTGCAAATCAAGCAAAGCAAACAAGGTACTTTTGTCCACCAGACAAAGTACACCAAGGACCTGCTCAAGAAGTTCGACATGTCCGATGCAAAGCCCCTCGCCACTCCAATGGCTACATCTGTAGCGTTGGACCCTGACGAAGATGGAGAAGCCGTAGATCAGAAGGAGTTCCGAAGCATGATCGGCTCCCTCCTCTACTTGACTGCCACGAGGCCGGACATACACTTCGCTGTGTGTCTGTGCGCTCGTTTTCAGGCTTCACCTCGAGCTTCGCACCGCCAAGCGGTTAAGCGCATTCTAAGGTATCTCAAGCACACCCTTGAATTTGGCATATGGTATTCATCATCTTCATCCTTATGTCTTAGAGGTTATTCAGATGCGGATTTTGCTGGGTGTAGAATTGATAGGAAGAGTACCTCTGGTACTTGTCATTTTCTGGGTACGTCTCTGGTTTGTTGGTCTTCCCGCAAACAGTCTAGTGTTGCACAATCGACGGCTGAGGCCGAATATGTTGCTGCAGCTAGCTGTTGCTCTCAGATTTTGTGGATGGTTTCCACTTTGCGGGATTTCGGGTTAGATTATAAGAGTGTTCCACTTTTCTGTGATAACACTAGTGCTATTTGTATTGCAAACAACCCGGTTCAGCACTCCAGAACCAAACACATTGATGTACGGTATCATTTTCTCAGAGATCACAATGAGAAGGGTGATATTGAACTTCAATATGTTGATACCCAACACCAGCTTGCCGATATTTTTACAAAACCCCTCGATGCTTCTCGATTTGCTTACTTGCGTGGGGAACTTGGTATTTGTCATCCCTACGGCATTTTGTGAGGGGGAGCTGATTTTAAATTGCCTTGCATATGCTCATTTTGTGTGGAATTGCATTTACATCTTTTGCTATTATATGCCTGCTTTTAATTCAAAGAAATCATGACAGCTCAGTTCTATGAAATATGTCTGGAACATTGATTGTGCATGAAGTTTTATTTTCTAAAATCAAAACTTGCTCACCGCACAATCTTGTATCTAGCTTGTTTAGGCTGGACTGCTTTTAGCTATCTTTTATCTACTTGACAGCAAGACACTGTTCTTTGGATGCGAAAATTTGCAACTTGAAAAATGTGTTCATTATTCATGGATATTCATCACAATATTTCATTCATCTGAATCAAAATCAAAATCCATGATTTGCCTGGTTTAAATGAAAAGATCCAGGAGGGTTTGTTTGTCGCACTACTCTATTCTGGACTGCTTACCATTGCACTTTGGTCTGAACTGGGATAGTGTAGTGTATGCCAAAATCACCGCCTTAAGCTTCAGATGGCTTTCATGCCTAGGCTTGGCTTGATTGGAAAGTATAAGGTGGACAAACAAATAACCCCTGGCATTAAGAAAAAGAACAACAAAATTAACTGATCATCAAGTTTGCTTTGACAGCTCCTTTTGAACAAGACTTGTCTGTCTAGGGTAGAATTTGTTAGCTTTGCGCAGTCCTTGCCTTCACATGTCTAGCTGCTTTGATTAAGTGGTGATGCTTTTTACTTCCAAATGACAAAATCACATGCCATCATCTTGTTTCACAGATTGTTAAATTGAGCTGAGCACATGATCATTTGTGTTAATTTTGGCATATTTTTGCATTATATGTCTTTGCAATTCTATTCATTTCGCAGCTTTGCATCTTTTGAATGCTCCTTGATGCTTGCATTGCCAAAGGGGGAGAGATTTTGCTATGTTCTCTGATGCAAGAAGGCATTATTTCTAAAGGGGGAGAAATTTTTGACATAACGGGGGAGAAAAATTTGCTCAACTCAGGGGGAGTTTTTATCCAAAGGGAGTTTTGCCGAAGGGGCTTTTACTCTTTTACAAAGGGGGAGAAAATTTCTTTTATCAAGTGACATGCTTTGGCTCTTTTCTGAGTTTTTATGGTCACTTGTGTGCTGAAATTTTTTAAATTTTCTTGAACTTGGATTTGGTTGTCAATGCACTCATCAAGGGGGAGATTGAGAAACCAAGAGTTGGTTTCGGTGTTTTGTGATGAGTGATTGACTGGATTTTACCCTCTGTTCGAAGGGTACCTCCGGAGGGGCTTCGGAGGTGGTACCTCCGAAGGGTGTTCGGAGGTGTGTCACCGGAGTGTGTTCGGTGTTTGCTTGCTGCAGCTGTGCAGCGGAGTGTGGCTGTCGGAGGGGTCCGGCAGTACACGATGACAGGGTTCGTACCGATGGCTTCGGTACTTTGGGCGGTACACCGGAGTGTGTACCGGAGGTTGTTAACCCGGAGAGGTCTCCGGAGTTCTGGATACACTTGTCTGTTTGTCTGTGGTGCGCAGGGACTTCGGAGGCGACGGACAGGGTTCGAGCCAGGTGAACCTGGGTCAAGCGGGTGGCTTGATGCCAGGGGAGCGGGGAGCTCCGTCACGGTGGCTGCGAAGGTGGTCCGGGTCGGTCCTCGGGTCGAGGCGTGCCAGGTGAAGGCAGAGAGTACGGAGCGTGGCTCCGGCTGAAGGTACTCCGAGACAAAGTCCTCGGAGGTGAGGCACTTCGAAGGTACTCCGAATGGAGTGACTTCGGAGATGGTGGACCAAGTCCTCTGTGGAGGCAAGGAGTTCGAAGTGTGCTCCGGAGGGAGGCACTCGAAGGTATACCCGACGAAGGTCTCAGAAGTCGAGGCGCATCGAAGGCATGGTCCGGGTGAGGCTTGTCGAGGAGTGTGCTCGGGGAGAGGCACTGCGACGGAGTGCTCATGGAATGCTTCATGCGGAGGCCTTGGACGAAGGAGGGACTTCGAAGGGTGGTACTCCGAAGGTGGGGCTTCGGAGTGAGGATGACTTGTGGTGCTTCGGCCATGCATGGCTTCGGTACACGGACGGACGGTGGTTGAGCTCGAAGTAGCTGCGAAGCCGTGGAGGTCCACTCCGGAGGTGGTGGTGCGAAGGCCCAAGGGCTTTGACGGCTTCGGCTTAAAACCGTCACTGTATCGAAGGACTTCTTCGGCGGAGCGAAGGCCAACAGGCTGCAGGCTTCTCGCCGAAGCTTCCGCACCCTCCGGTGCGAAGGGAGGTTCCAGAAGTCAACTCTGTAAAGGCTGACACTGTCTGTTCTGAAAAAGGCTGACACTGTCCCCTCTGCAGCTGACAGAGAAGCCTCCAAAATAAAGGTGGACTACCTTTTGTACCCCTTAGTTCTGTAGAGACAAAATGGATGTAAACCCTAGGGGTAAAGTAGTCACTTCCTTAGGATGAAGCCGTGGGCTATAAATATGGGGGCTCGGTAGGTAACATTTAACACTTTGAGCATTTACTGTTGAGCTCCTGTAGACAGACCTCGCTGTATTCATTCTGAGTTCAATTTATTTCAGTGTTCCTTGTTCAAGCAGCGAAGCCCTGCTTCTTTGTGCTTTTGCTTGAGCTCGCGTTGCATACCTCGTTAGCTTATAGTTCACCGAAGCCTGTCTTGGCGAAGGGTGTTTTTATCGCGAAGTGTGCTTTACAGTGTGCTGTCGCTCTGTGTAACACGAGGCAAGACCTCGCTGCTTACTAGCGAAGCCCTGTTCTTTCCCGTAGTGCTTCTTGTGTCGAAGCCCTTAGCGTAGTCCATTTGCGTGTGCGTGTAGACCTTCGGGTACGAAGCCCAGCACCCGTTGCTGTCGCCAAGTACTTGGTCGAAGTCCTCAGAGGGCTGTCCACTCTTGCGAAGGGTGAAGTGCGAAGCCTGCTCGAAGCACCTCGTGTGCGGAGCCTGCACTGACTTAGCAGAGTAGATTTTCGAGGGTTGTTAGTGGAGCGAAGTCTTCTTGGCTTCGAACTTTTGCTCCTGCGAAGCCTGTGTTCGGAGCTGTCGAAGTACCTCCGAACCAGACCTTCGAAGGTTGTGTTCGAAGCCTGTTCCGCAGAAGACAGAACAGAACCGAAGGCTAAGTTTTTAGCCAGAAATTTTAAAAGCTCCCATTCACCCCCCCTCTGGTCGCCGTTCCGGTCCAACAGCTTCTGTACCGAGTGGGGAAAATCCCTTTTATTTTCCATTGGCTTTCCAAAATGCCGACGGAAGTTAAAATAGTCGACGAAATTTTATCATTTTGTTGTAGTGACTGTCGGGATGTTCGGTCTCCCTAAGAATTGTAGAGGAGGAAGCCATCTAGCTACACAGAATAAGACATAGTTATAATTTTATAATAAAATACATCGCTTCATAATGTAGAAACATAAGAAGAAATAATACGTAGAAGTAGGGATACTATCAAGTACAGAATGCCATAGTATGCCATACAATAGTAAATGATCCATACTAGTACAAATCTCCTATCGCTACGATAACAATCGCACATCGTACTAAGCACTACGCCTACCCCAAGTGCGTGTCTCAGTCACTGCTCTGAGGAGGTAAAACTAACCAGCGAATGATGCACCCTAGGCATCCTATTGTGCTTGTCCTATGGCTATGTCGGTGGTCCGACTCCCTGAAGTTGCGAAGGCCTAAACACCTCAGCAATGCCATTCTTCTAGGTGTCACATGTGTTCCATATCCCAATGGTTGCAGTACAGCATGTCCTAATGGGCCCACTATCGTCGATAATGGGCCTGGACTATAGAAATATTGGTGTGGGAGATACCAAAATTTTGGTGGCCTAGTAGGTAACACATATCCTCTAGTGTAATCTTCACCTCCCCTAAAAGCTTGTGGAATGTGTGTGTCTCTAGTCTCAACCTGTTGACCACGTCGTGATAAGATCTTGATCAAATGGAAACTTGTTTGCTGCTCCTTCGACCAATCTAGCAAGAGGTAGTAAGCCAACACCACACAACCTGCATTAAAGAAAATGTTAGTCACGCAACCTGATATTATACTTGTTTAACTAACCTTCCAACCCATGAGGAATGGATGCTCTAGAGATGTTGCGAAGGCTCATAGGGTTCTTCTCATCGATGGATGTGAGTGCTCATGCCCGGTGGTGTCCGTCAATCATGAGGGAGAGAAGCTCATAAGGGAAATCATCGTTACCTGCCATCTACAGGTTGTAAAATAGACAAAGCTTGTTAGTGACGAAGATACAACATGTGACATAATAGTAAAGTAATTTATGTACATACATCTTGAGGACTATGTACAGTGTGTGATGTGCGTTGATTTCTATGTCATATGGGCCCTCACCTACAGTGTGCTTGCTTCTATGCAATTCTTGTATGAGTGTCTGGCCATATTTCACAAAGAGCGCATCTTCTTTCGTTTTCTTACTTCAGATTCATCCATGTCATTCTAAATGTGTTGTGTCTTTGTTCTTTCTACATTTGAGCTGACAAGCTTGAAATCTAGTACCGAATGACGTGCTCCATCTGGTGGAGATGTGAATGAGCTAACAACCCCATACCCTTGGAGTTCACTACTCCAAATCTATAGGACCTTCTACTTTGTGAAGTATTCATATAAGTACAACTTGACGATCATATCAAATGTGGCACACGCCACCGTGACATGATTAGGAGACACGTTGAAGATATCATGGCTCCAGAAGTGATGAGTGATTGTCAATGAAAATCAAATAGAGAGAGAAGTGATGAAGAAGAGAAGAGAGACCTACCGTGTCTTGACCGCATGTGACTTAGTTACACGGGTGGGGAGCGACTACAGGGAATAGGGAGCCATGGAGTCAGGCCAGCCCAATCTAGGTAGATGGGCCAGGAACGATAGGGTACTGTCGTGGTTTGACCAAGTTTGACTTAGGTAAATGGGCGGCGAGCTACTGCTAGGCCGAGGAAGCCGCAGAGTCCAGTCAGCCCAATCCGGGTACTCGGTGCTAATGTTACAAGCACTTTGTCAGTTTCGGTGCAAAACCAGCACACCCAATCTAGAACGTCCATCAGAGATCAGATAGTCATGAAGCAAAACCATAGCTGCTACGAAAGCTCCGCTTTAGTACAAGTTACCTTTATTTAGGATTTTACTAAGTTTCCTTTTAGGCCCATAGTCCGTGTTAGTCGAGTATGTAAATATCCTAAGGACATTTTAATCTTTTCCAGTTTATTTCTGCGTCTATAAAATACCCTAAGGTTATATTGAGATTTTCCTCGTTTATTGGGCTGCCTATAAATAGGTTTCTTGATGATCAAAGTTCGCTCTTATCTTTTTGTCTTTCCCTACCTCCGTTTTAGCTGCCGTCTAGGGATTTTTCATCGCCGGTTTATCTCCACGCATTACTGTGCTGATGTTTTTCCTCTTATCACTATTTTCTACAGCACAGGGAGATTTGATTCGGCATAGCATGCTCGGGCACAGCCTAATGTGAGCACTCGCGGCCAAGTACGGGCTCACGAAGATAAGTGGAGTCGCGTTGTCCTGGCGCTGCATCGCGGGGGCATACGGTCCATGATATGCCACTCCAAGAAAATAGAAACTTTCGTTGGCTAAAATAACTTCCATCGGTTTTC